>CM077787.1:1912331-2009831 GCA_039737535.1 Lagodon rhomboides
TGTGATGTGAAATATGTAACTCGTAGTGACACATGCACAGAGACGGATCATCAGACCTGCAGCTTTTCAGCCTTTCAGCTCATAGTTTGGGGTTTTTACAGCACATTTACTGTCTGGTTTGGTCTCAGTGTTTGCAGAAGAGGCCACAGGCAGATGTTTTTAATCAAACTAACCCGTAATAAAGCTGCTGAACACTTCTGTCCAGCACCAAGCAGCACACGTAAACTGAGTCCACGTTTATACACAGCAGGGTATTTAGAGAAACGAATATTTCCCCCCTCCGTTTTCAAAAATAACATCGTGCACACAACATCGTTTTCAAAAAAGTTGTCATTTACATCAACCTGCATAAATCCGCCGTCGAGCGCCGTTCTAACTCTGCCAAACCTCTGGGCGGCAGTGTAGGGAGAAGGATAAAGCCATGCAAGCCAATCAGAGTCCTCAGAATCAACAACAACGAATAACACGAGCGACTTCCTGTTCCTTTCAAAACAACGCTCACATGACGTTAAGCATTTTCTGGCGCATAGCCTAATGAGCGTGAGAAGCTAAAACCCCGTTTCTCCCAGCTGACACGACAACACATAACCGGAGTTTTCCAAATTCTCCACTTTGCCCGGAGTTTTTAGAAATAATCGTTTTCTGTGATAAAAACTGGGTTTTCGTGTAAATGAGAGGCCAAACCGCCTGGAAATATCTGCGTTTTCCCTTCATGTAAACGGGGCTTGAGAGACTATGGTCGTTTTTTCTTGCTTGAATGTTTGGTCTCCACTTTCTTCACCAGCTAAATGTTGAAAATGAAAGTTGCTTATCATAACCTGTATTTACATTTGTTGTTAGGTGGCAACCTCAAGTGGCTGTTGTGATAGTTATAGTCCATATAAGAAGGTCAGAGACGTCAGGGGAAGTCAGGGGTGAGTTACTTTAATATACTAACATAGTGAAATTATGTCACGAAAATTTCGGTAGCTAAGTTATTTTAACCCAAACCACTAAACCGAACCAAACCACGACTTCACAACAAAGGTCCGGTAAGTGTGTTGCTGTTATGCTGTTATGGTAATACTGTTTTGGGTGAACAGTGATATATATCTCACTTTGGGAGACGCTGACAGTTGACCTATTCAGTCATTAAGCTATGAGGATGTGTTGAAACAAACCAAATGCCAGACATTTATGGACCAACTGTGGATTTAGCTTTTAAAAATACTTGCTTTCCCGAAAAAAGTTCTGCTTAAGGCCACTATGATTTAACTGTGGTTAAATAGAGATTCAGGATATGGATGATAAACCATAGATAAGACCACAATTCCCCAGCGGCCAAATAGCATTTTCCCCATAGACCGCCATCATAAGACACGTCTGTAAAACTGTTGCCAGGACAACCCGAACTGCAAACGAGGTCGATTATGACTCTTTCTGTTCTCTATTTGTGAAACCTTTCCTCTGTGACGATTACATCATGAGAGCCAGAACTCTTAGAGAAACACTCGTAAACAGGAAACCAACCTGTTCTGCTGCCGTATCAACTTTATTATGTTAATGGCGCTTTAAAAAATGACAGCGTCGACCTCTCAGCGTTGTTTTTGGGCAGTTCTGTGCTCAGTCACGGCGACGTCGGCTGAATCTGAGCGACAGAACGAGAGAGAGAGAGAGCGTTTGTGTTTGTGTATTCGTGTTGGTACCTCTGTTTACAACTGTATTCTCTCTATACAGTGCGTGTGTGTGTGTGTCCTTTGTCTTTGTGTACCTGTGGGTCTGTGTGTGTCCTCTGTGTGTGTGTGTGTGTGTGTCCTATATATTATTCAGGTGTCAGCCGGTGCAGAGCAGTGCCTATTTATCAACAGTGGAGCGGAGGTGACCAGACAAGGAATGGAATTATAAAGCCAAGTCTGACCCGCTGGGCATTGTGTGTGTGTGTGTGTGTGTGTGTGTGTGTGTGTGTGTGTGTGTGTGTGTGTGTGTGTGTGTTTCAGAGGGAAACATGGCGAGAGGGTAAAAGGAAAAAGATAGAGAGATACTGTGCGTGTAAAGTGCCTCGATGTGAGTGTGTGACGATGTGTACCTCTGCAGGAGTGTGTGTTTGTGTTGGAGTGTGTGTGTGTGTGTGTGTGTGTGTGTGTGTTTGTGTCGGTGTGTGTACTAGAGAGAGGCAGTCGCTCTATTATTGAGGTCTGGTCTATAAGTGCTGCAGCGTTCTGCGTCAGACTAATGGTTGAACGAACGCCGAAGGCTCTCTCTCTTTAACACACACACACACACACACACACACACACACACACACACACACCATTATTGCCTGTGGCCTTGCTGTTGCTGGAGGTATGTCATGTTTCAGCCCGAGGCATCCATACAGAACTTCACACAGCAAAAAGAACAACACTGCTGAGGGTCGGCCGGTGGACTCTGAGTGGCTCGGAGGGCAGAAGTCGTCACTAACTCACCGTAAAGGCAAGAAAAAATAACAAGAGAGCAACTTCAAGGACGAATCCATCCGTGACTCGCTTTATAGCGGCCCAGTCGACGGGATAATATTCTAGTTGGTTAGTTTATTACTGAACCAACTTGCAAGAGATGAATACAGGAGGCGCCGTCACTGCTCCAGCTTGGATGGATCTAATGACAAATTCTCTAACGTATGGTCTGTATTTATCAATCAATCATGTGAGGGGATTGACTTTGTGCCATCTTACTGAGCCCATTGCTACTACAATTAATATGTACTGAACATATATGGGCTTGTCTCAATGTGTGCATGTTTGTCTGTGGTTATACAAGTTCAAAAACTCTTTAAATAAAGCTGCAATTACGACTTTATTATTGTAATATTTATTCGACTCTATGCCGATGATATTACGATTTTTTTCTCAAAATATTACAACTTAATTCTCTTACTACTTTATGCTCGCAACATTACAACCTATATATGCACTTTTTAGTGTTTTCAGTCAGGAACCTTCACTGCTGTAAAGGTTTTCCTTCATCCAATTAAGAAAATATGAATTAAGCTTAAATGACTTCTTCACCCGGTGCTGATTAAGAATTGAGTGACACTGCGTGGAGACACACTGGACGTGCTGGATGTTTGTTTCATGACATGTACACTTGGAAATACAGAAAGTACATATCTATAAAGTCCAATTTTCTTCTGCCTATGCAATTATTTTTTCTAATTAAAACAGACATTGAGGAACGCTAACCATTTATAGCTCGGCAGCTTATGTAGGACTGACAAAGAAACGTTTTGTCCTCGTCTAAATCCGTCTTCTTAGTGTATTTTGAAGCATGGCGAGTGATGATGCACACAAATGGAACGAGCAGCTACAGTAACGTACAACCCAGTGAAGGTTATCCTTCATACTCTAGCTTTAAACTCTGCGTTACCCTTGCCGTGGGCGAGGAACGAGCTTTAATCGTGCATAATGAAAATCAGTAAAGATCCAAGATAATTGCAGTTTAACTATGTCAGCACGGTGTGCATCATCTAAGGTTTTGAATAATGCAATGCTCATAATGAAATGAAATAGATCAGGTGACATAAAGGATTTAGAGGGAAGCATAACCTCGAGTGTTGCCCCTCCGCCTGTTCGTGACAGCTTTGTGAATAATGTAGAGGCCACGGCCGTATAAAATAGAGCCACTCAGGATTTCATACGAGGCACGACACTAAATCCAAGCCATCACTCGGGTTACATTCCACACAGACCGCTCGCTCTATGTTCACGTTCTATATGTATGAAATGGCTGTAAGCCTCCATTCATTTTATGCTCCATTATTAAAATGACACAGTCCTCAGCTGAGAGAAATGTGGTTCGCCCTGCTTCTGGAAACACCAGCAGCACATAGCTTTTATTTTCTTTAGAGGAAAGGTCACAGGTTTGACTCCGGTGTTAAACTATAACCACA
This sequence comes from Lagodon rhomboides, assembly GCA_039737535.1. NCBI lineage: Eukaryota > Metazoa > Chordata > Actinopteri > Spariformes > Sparidae > Lagodon > Lagodon rhomboides. The sequence goes on from CM077787.1 coordinate 1,916,239, forward strand.
GCAATGACGATTCAGAAAACGCTCAAAGGAATCATTTATGATCACATCATCTCTTCGATGCACCTACCTGCTGGACAACGCAGGTAGGCGCATCGAAGAGATGATGTGTAAGGTGTGACTAATAACTGGATAACCATGATTCATACCAGTTGACTCAAGTCTGTGAATATTCTCATTCATCCAGGTCATAGTTATCTCAAGGAAATTGAATCGAACGCAACTGGATTTGGTTTTTGTCTTGAAGACGTTTCACCTCTCATCCGAGAGGTGAAACGTCTTCAAGACAAAAACCAAATCCAGTTGCGTTCGATTCAATTTCCTTGAGATAACCAGTTGACTCCTATATATATATAATAAAAGCTAGTTTACTACTCCAGCAAATAAGGCCGACCCTCGGCAACAACCGAGCAACAAAGACGATTTCTAGTCCCTGTTGACTCAACCGGCCGATCTACGTCTGCAAACATCACTTGTATATTTAAGCTAGTAGCTCCAAGTCACTGACTCACCGGTACAGCTGATGGAAGGAGGAGAGTCTAGTGACATGAATCACTTATATAACTATGTTGGAGAGCTTTTGCAACCCCAGGTGTTGAAGTTCAGACAAACATTCATAATTATTTTTATTGTTTTTAGTGAAGTTATTGTTCATATTTCCGACTTTGTTGCAGATCCAGATTCTGCACGGGGTGTTTCATTTTGAAAAGTCAGATAATCCGCTATCTGTCTTCCTGTCTGGCTTTAACTGCCCTGTGCAGCTTGACAATGGAACAGCGAGCATCATCTAGAACAGCTGCAATCATCATGGCGACCGTGTTGTGGCCGTAATGTGACGCAGCTGGGTGGAATCTGAGGGTTAGACACCTCAACTGAGTTATTTTAGAGACCTTTGGGACGTTTACAAGCCGTCTTTCTGGCGACAACATCAGGTGAGTCAAATATGATCTTGGATCTGGAACTGCAGAAATAAAATAAAAATCTACAACATGACAGCGTCACATGCAAAAATGATTAACTGTGATGTCAGTAGTAGATGGCCTGAAACATGAAAAAAACAAACACTGGTATGGTCTTGATTTAACCATCTCCTTCTCAGTGGAGGCTTGGTGAAGATCAGCAGCAACACAAAACCACAGTTAAAGACACACAGCATGTTTAGAAAGCAGCAACACAGGTATTTAAAGATACACGTGTAGCATCCTAAAAAACACAACCACGCTTCTTTTGGAAATCTGCGTTGACAGAAACAACGTCCTGTGAACTGTCCAGTGTTTTTCCACATGACGGGAGCTCGCCAAGAGCGGCCTTTTGAATGAAGGTGTACCAATATAAAACCCTACAGGGGGTGAGAGCGGGCCAACAAGCCGAGTGTGTAATTGACAGCAGTGAGTCAGAGCTATACAATTAGACCTGAACCTGAGGGAGGCACCTGGCCGGCTGTCAACCATCTGAGACGCCGAGCTGATGGAAGCAGAGCGAAAGCTCACCGATAATAATCCAGCACGAGAACCAAATATTAAAGACCAGATATGATACCTGACAAGGTTTCTGAATCATTCTATTCAGGACTGCATTTCCTCAATTAATCATTTAGTTGTTTGGTCCATAAAATATCAGAAAATGGTGAAACAGTGTTTCCCAAAACGCAAGATGACGTCCTTTAATCCACAACCCAAAGATACTCAGCTGACTGTCACAGAGGAAGACAGACACCAAAGATTAAACCATAATTAATCATAATCAGAACTACAGCAGCAACAGAACTATCTCTCATTCTATTTTCTTATTTTTATTTTGCTTTTTGATTTGTTTCAAGATTCCTGAAAAGGTGACTTTGGAGATTCCAAGTGACACTAAAGATATAAAAGATACATGGATTATTCCCTCCGCTGCCTACACAAGGTCAGGGTGAGAGTTTCTCTGCATATCCTCAGCTTCATCGCCTCTCATCCATTGAATATCAATAAGGAAAGAGAATAACACAGAGAGAAGCTGAGAGCCGGTGGAGAGCAGGAGAAGAGGGGGAGGAAAATAAATGAGGAAGACGAGGAGGATGGGCAGATGAACAACAAGCATCCTTGTCTCGATGAAGAGAAAGAAAATAGCACAAAACCTGTCCAGGCACATGTTTAATATCATGGCTCATTTACAAGCCAACACACAGAGAGATGTGTGTGTTTGGTGTCACACAGATGGTGCGAATGAAATCAGGCACAGCTGAGGAGAAACACAACAATCTCTGAATGAACTGCAGCTCAAACACAAGAATCAGACACGGAATGAAAACCGCAAAAACAACTCAACCTCTGTTGATCCCCCGTCGGTGAAATACAACTTGACACAGCGGTACGAGGGAAAACAGAAGCAGAGCAAAGACAGAAACGTACTAAAGAATAAAATAAAGAATAAATGAGATAGAATAGAATAGAAATACTATGCAGTGTGCATATAGATGTGCAATGGGAAAAGTTCCTGAGATATACGTACAGTCTAAAAACTTGTTAGTCTTTATCTGCTGAGCTTTTCAGATCTCGGCTGCTGTGATGTTTTACATCAGCCCCAAAACAAAAGGAGGTGAACCGACTCAACAGCGGTGTGTTTTTACAGAAACAATATCCTCTGTCTGCAGTTTTTCCTCCTACTACTTTCTATTGAAGAAAAAGTAAAAACAGTTTTGTTAAAGACGCGCTGCTGTGGATTTTTTCTGAGGAGCATAAATTAAACTCTATTCATCTCCACTGTCGAAGGGGGAAGAAGAAGGTTTCAGATGCTGACATCTTATAAAAACTCAGCCGACTGAACCAAAACTGTCTGCATGGCTAAATACGGTCTAATTATATTTTGTTGTAATGGGTGAACTGGGTCCAATAAAGGCTGTTGACAGGAGCTTCTGAGGAGAAAGCAGCTGAGATAGTCTGGCCTGAGGGTGAAACTGATTAATGGAGAAAGAAAGAAAGAAAATATGACCTTTTTTTAATGGAACAGAATTCCAGAAAGATGCAAAGTTGAAAAAAAGGAGCTGATGTCATGTTTACTTCATCACAGATAAACTCAAGAGGCCTTATTTTTACCTTAATAACAGAACCGAGGAAGAGACGAAGCCTAAAAACAACATCAGCTATCAGAAAATAACTCCCCTTTTCTTCAGTTTTATTTTGAGCTAAGCGTATATAGAAGTTGCTCTGGTAGTAGATTTAATAATAATATTTAATAAAAGTCCTGACATGCAGAGAAAGCGAGCGAGACGCAGAGAGTGAAAGATAAAGAGAGCGACAGCTGGCGGAGAAGAGAGAGGCCATCATTAGTGGGAAAAGGTCAGCGTGGCCTCAGGTTGGCTCGACTGCAGGAACTTATTACACACAGGCAGGGATGGGTGTGTTCAGGAGGCGCCGCCAGTGTCATGGCCGCTGCCGTGTTCGGTAAAGAGCAGGTGAGTGAACGAGCGAGGCAGGTGAGCGAGGTCAGGAGATAATGGTGTCAGATATAGATACTGGTCCGCTGTGTTACGGCCGAGAGAATGAATGACACGTTCGTCCTGCTGATTACGTTCAGACCGGAGTTATTGGGTTTACCCTAATGATGGCACCGGAGGAAAGGTCGTGTTGACTAAATCATCAGAGGAGTTTGTATTCTTCTCATTATCGTCGGCTTCTCAGGGTCGAATCTCTAAAGTAAAACTAAAGTGCTTACAGTTAGCGTAAAGAAATGCTTGTTAGCAACACGCAGCCTCGGGCGAGGTGAGGAAACTCATCTGAGTCTCATCTTAAATTATACTTTCTGTTGCATTTTTGATTTCTACATTTATCTGAATATCGTACAGAATATAAAGAACACTTTTATTTCTCGTATAATTATTTCAGTTCACTATTTTTTATTTATTTAAAAGCAGGATTTTATGGTTGTATTTGGTTGAGGTGGAGCTCATTTTCAACTATTTTGCATCGGGAGGTTAACAGTCTTTTTTTAAAATTATTATTGTAGATTAATCACCAAATTATTTTCTCTATTGATCCACTGATTGTGTGTGAGAATTAGTGAAAATTGTCTTCACAATGAACCAGAAACCAAAGATACACCTTTCACCATGTTTGTCACAATATTAAATATTGTAATATCGAGGTATTTGGTCAAAAACATTGTGATATTGGGTCGCCCCGGTACTTTACAGTCAGTCCCATGTACAGAAGTTGCGTCCTCGCTACAGCGGCCCAGGGTTTGAGTCCGACCTGCTGCCCTTTGCTGGGTGTCAACCCCACTCTCTCTCATCCCATTAAATAGATAGATGATAGATAGATAGATAACTTTATTAATCCCTGAAGGGATATTAGGTTGTCATAGCAACGGGGACATTTAATTACCTGACATCTCTGCAAGGTAATCGTATGACTAAAAGGCATAAAAGTAATATTTAGAGTGATATTTGGCTCTGTCGCTGAATCCTCCCAATTATGAAGTGCTTTGAGGACATTTCAAAATATTGAGATATACATTGTTTATCATGATACAGCCTAAAATTTAATTTGTGAAGCCATTACAACTTCAGCTGTCGACCAAATGTAGTGAAGTAAAAAGTGGAGCAGAACTACAAATTTCACGTACTTCTTACTTAAGTACAGTACTTGAGTAAATGTACTTGATTATATTCCTCATTGAATCTACTTGTACTGTTTATTTATTTTCTTAAATTGTCAGCATTTGCAATCCAATAACGTGAGCATTAATCTCAAAGCCGAGGCTAATAAGAATTGTTTCTGTTATTGATCGTAGAGGAAGATGTCAGAAACTGAAGTGGTGGACAAGTGAACATCAGTCGTGAGTTTGTTCATTCAAATAATGTTTGAGAACTAAACTTTCCCTTTCAGAGCCACATTAAACAGCCTCTGGTGATATTTTTTGAAAACTTAAATGTCTAACTTTGTTTTAGCGTTTACGTAGCGAACAGGATGACGTAACATTTGACCTCCTGCTGTCTGCAGCTCCGACACCGAGAGAGAAAACCTTCTGATCTGAACTCAGCCTAAAAGCCCGGCTGTCATCTCCTGTACTGCAGGTTTCCAAACTGGAGACCCGGCGGGACAAAGTGACATTTGGCTGATAGATGGAGCAGAGAGAGGAGAGAGAAGTCGAGGGAGGGGAGGTAATATGATGGAGTGAGGGAAGATGACATTACAGTGACTTTTTAAAAGTCCTGATAGAAAAATGAAGGTAAGAGAAAAAAGGAGGAGCAGTGAAGAGAGGAAAGCTGACGCCTCATCGTCTCAGCAGAATATGATCAGCCGGCGTTTCCTTCTTTCATTCCTTCCATCCTCACTTCCGTCCACCTATCTCTGCATCAGCTGAGTCCTCTCTTATTCATGGCGCCACATCACTCCATCCCTCCTCCATCACTGCACTTCTGGTTTTCTATTCCGCCTCTCTCGCTTCTTTAATCTCTCCTTCGAGAGCCAGGCAGGATGGTAATTAGAAAACCAGCACACACACACTTTCTCACACTGTGCTTTATTGCATGGATTCACACACACACACACAGATTCCTGGTTCAGGACAGAAAGAGAAAGAGGAGCAGAAGAGAATATTAAAGGAAGGAGAATCAATAGATTCATTTCCTGGTTCTGACAGAGGTTGATCTCTCCCTGGACCCATAATCCTTAGAGTGTGTGAGAGGGGGGGAGAGAGAGGTGAAGGATAAAGCTGGTCAGGTTATTCTTGCCCTGGGGCAGAACTGAGAAGGAGGAGAGAATAAAAATAAAACGTTTCCTCTCTTCCTCCACTCTCCCACCTCGACTGAGAGTCCGACAGACACAGGAAGAGAGAGAGAGGAGAGAGAGAGAGAGAGAGAGAGAGAGAGAGAGGGGAGAGGAAATGTCGATCTGTTATCTCGTAGCTTCGGTTCTCGACTTTTTCTGCCAGCGCAGCACGTTGAACTGAAAGAACCTGAGTGTGCGAGGAAACTGATATGAAGAAAAAAACACAGCAGAGAGCAGGAGGAAGCAGGAAAGAGGTGCTGAGAGGGAAACCAGGCGGTTAACCCGACTGCACCATTAACACCAACTCTCTCTCTCTCCATCCTCCATCACACCTCTCACTTTTCTTTCTCCTGGACATTTTCCAGACATGTTTATGATTCCTGGATCTGTCGAAACAAACCTAACCGCCATGTTTTCCTTTATTAACCCATTCAGGCCGGGAAAGCATTGCCGCATTTCTACCATTAAAGCCGGGAAAGCGGGTACGTCTTTCTTCGGAAGGCAGCGATTTCGAGGAGTTTCTCGGCTTCGAAGAAGACAGCCTCGCTGACATAATCACTGAGGAGGGCTTTGACCACGCTGACCCAATCGACCGGGAGTTATGGTTGAGGCAGATGTTTGAGGACAACGACGATGATAACGACGACGAGTTTGAAGGGTTTGAAAGTGAGTGGAAGACTGACAACTACCACAGTAATCAGCGTAGTGTTTTCAATCGCACAGCAGGGGGGAAAGTCGATTTGATCAGATTTTTACGGAGGAACTTTGGGCGCATCTTGTTACCGAGACTAATAATTACCGTGACCAGGTTCAACAAACTCCAGCTCACATTGAGTGCTTCAGGAAGCACTATCGCCGGCACATCTAAGGCAGACTGTTAGTCATTACATTCTGGTCTTGTTCTTTATTTCTAGTTGATTTTTATTTATTTTCTCACTGTTTTTTATTTGAAAATAGTGCTGTTCCTGCACTGACACTTTACTTTGACACTGACAATTTGTGTGTTCACTTTATCTAAATAAATGTCTGAGGAAAGCCACAGGTGTAAGCTCTCAAATACTTTTTGAATTTTGTTTCTATCTGCTACAGAGGCTGAGAAATCAATCATTTAGTAGCTGTTGAATTTCCAGAAAATCTTCAGGTTTTAGGGGTTTTTCTGAAATCGCCCGCAGGTTTTACAGCCGTCTTCGGCCTGAATGGGTTAAAACATTATGCAGAAATACGCATGTCGTTTGATTTGGCGGCCCCCATCGTTCTCTGAGTGCAACACCACTGTCGTAACTACAAATTCAAGGTCTGTAATGTCGGTGGCAACTACAAACAAAACTCATTACATCTTAACAATGTTACATCTTGAAAACTTGTATCTTAACGTAAACATGGGACAAAAAGAAACGTATCAACACAAGGACACCATCTAAACTGATTTTCTCTGTGTCGTTCCTCCTTTACTTCCCTCCAATGTGTCCATAAAATGGCCTCGTCTGTTTCTGATGTATTTATATTTAAATACATGTTTGTTTCCTTTGTACATAGTTTCCAATATCTTTTTGTGCAGCTCTTTCCGTCAGTAGTTGCTGTGTTCCTTCCTCAGCTAACAGCTCGGAGCTAACGGCTCTCTGAGGAGAGGCTACGCTAACGGGAAGAGAAAAAATCGGTTGATAGCTTCCAAATTTAAAAAACCTGGTGAAGATTTTACCATCTAATTCGTCTGTAATGCATAATTTGCTCAGCTGAACTGTGCTCCCGTGCAGCATGTGCAGCGCTGATAGCTGTGATGATGTGTCACTGAACTTCTAAAGATTTCCGTCGCCCCATTTGTCACGCTGTTATGATAGGGCAGCGGCGGCCTGCAGGGAACAGCCGGTGGCTTCGGACTGGGAGATCAGCGGCGGGGAAAATGAATGAGTAACCGCTCTTTCCCTGCCTCCAACCATCCCTCGACTACTTCCACGATGAACCCCAGAGCTGCTGCTGCTCCACAACCGGCTGACTGCAGCTGCTCGGCTCGTACAGTTAATGCAGTTCAGCAGAATTGGACAGCTCCCAAATGTGAATGTGAAGCAGGCCAGTGAATAACAGCAGGCATGCTCACTCGACTTTCCCTGGAAAGATAAAGGTTAGAAAAAGGCCGAGCACAGTTTGGGCGAGTCATTTGCGGCGAGGCTGACTTCACGTGGGAGAGCAGATTTTAATGAGGGCTTGGAAACTCAGGACTGATGAGCTCTGAGTCGGGGAAATAGAGAAAAAAATGGCATGTCTTACTTTGTTGTCCACGTGAGAATCTGAACAAAGTGTCTGCTGGTAGCTGTTGGCTTCTCATAATTGCAGCTCCGTCCCCTTTGCATCCCTCCTTAACTGCGGTATTTTAAGATGCACTGTAGCTGCAGAGGAGGTGCAGAGAGGCCCTCCTGTGGATCTCAAAACGCTCTGCTCGATGCTCATCTTTTCACACTTTCACGCACTCTTTTCAAGCACACGACTGTAAAAATGCAGACGGACAATTTTTAGACGCACTTGCCTCAGAGTCAAGAGTCTACGATGGGTATCGGCCATCCAGGTGGAAGGATATCGAGTCGACCAACGTGTGACAGGACGTCTTCCAGAATAAAACTAATGTTCCCTTTGCACTGGCACTCTCAGATCTGATGCTGTAAGATTGCAGTGATGTGCTAGTAGCCAATTTTCTCAATTTTCTGTGACATTGTGCAGCCGTTAGAGAAGACAAGGTAGAAAATGACGTGTTTTTTTCTAATGTTTAAAGCCTCCAACATCCTCCAATTCCCCACATTCTCTCCAAAGTCTCTTCTCTCCTCAGCTAATACTTTAACTGTAAAAATAAAACACACGCAGCGTCGACACAAATCATTAATAGCAAATGAAGTAAAAACTAGGGATGGCGAAAATTAAAAATATTCTTGACCGACCACCGAGCCTCATTAACCGGTTGAAACCGGTTAACCGATCAGATTAAAATGTGCTATTTGAAATAACAGCCACTTCGAGCCGCCTGCTGTTTCTCTGCTCATCTTTCTCCCGTTCTGCCTCCAACTCACACACACTCTCTCCGAAACACGCAAAAAAGGCGAGCTAAGTCGAGGCGAGGCGAGCTGGTACTGTCGGTGGAAAAACGGGACAGTACCAGCTCGCCTCGCCTCGACTCAGCTCGCCTGTTTTGCGTTCCCATTACTGAAATCTGGTACCTGGTACCTGCTAAAGTGGTGCTTTTTTAGTATCACCTCCGTATAAGTTCCAACCGAGCTGAGCTGATACTTCTGTGTGACGTAAGCTGGCAGCCGGCCACTGATTGGACAGAGAGCGACGCCACTTGATGACTCATGACGAGCGCGACGTCCGAGCCTGACACCCGCTACCTTTAAAAACTAGCATCTGCGTTCAGTCAACATAGCGATTACATGGAAGGAACAACGCGCAGGAACACGGCGTGGACCGTGGCAGAGGTGGAGACGCTCCTGAGTGTTGTCGCTGAAGACGCATCCAGAACGAGCTTGATGGTGCGACAGGAAATGAAAAGGTGGACGTGTTTTGCGTCGCCCACAGCTAGCCCTGTTTATGTGTCGCGTGGATAAGTACGTCACTGATGAGGACCCGCCCGCGTTGATGACGACCCGCCCGCGTTGATGACGACCCGCCCACGTCGATGACGACCCGCCCGCGTCGATGACGACCCGCCCGCGTCGATGACGACCCGCCCAGCGTCTGATGACGACCCGCCCACGCTGAAGAGATACTAATTCTAGATGGAAATGCGTCTGAATCCAAACCAAGTATAATTATTTTTTATTTTTCACAAAGACAGGCGTCAACTTCTGTCAAGGGTTCTTCTAACTTCTCCTAAAACATAACAGACAACATTGGCCTACAGCGATTCTTAAAAAGAACATTAAATAAACGAAAAAGGATAACAGAACATGTTTCACTTTTGCTTGATATCATAGCTCATCACATTTGCAGCCTGCAAAGGGACGCAACACCAACTGCTCGAAATATTCAGTACTTCACATGTTCTAGTCCCGAGTTCACCACGGAAACAAAACACCTGAACCTCCCAGCTCCACCTGACATCACACAAATATGCACACTGACAAAGCCTGAAGAGAAGCAGCCAGGAAAGCAGGGAGCACTGCGCAGCGCTCGGAGAATAAGAGCTAGAAAGTGACAGTAATTACAACAATAGATGTGAAGTGCTGCAGAGTACAGTTCGTGCCTCGGTGTGCGATGATGAACAGCTCGGCGCCGCTCTGATGGGCAGAGTCTCTGCAAAGCCGGCGACCAGACTGCAGAGGCGGGGCGGAGAGGGCAGAGTGGGCGTCACGAGGCTCTTCTATTACAGCGAACAGTGGAGAGGCCAATAACTCTGCCAGAGAGCTCCACTCGCTTTAAAACATGTTGTGCTCTTAAAGTCAAAAGTATAAGTACTGCCACTGCGAGCTCGCAGCGACTACAGCAGACAGGAATTAATTCACTCACAGTCGCAGTATGTACGGTGGCCAGCAGGGACCAAGCGTCTGCACAGAGACTGGATGCAATCATCATGAATGTTAATGATCCAGAAATTTGATTTGGATGTTTGAAAAGATGATTACATAAACGCTGATGAGCACAACTGATGCATACTTTGTCAAATCATGATATTTGTTTGGCAAACTGATTTTTAAAAGAAAACAATGACTCCAATAATCAGGAAAAAGAGCTTAAAGGGATATTCCGGTGTAAGTTTAATCCATGGTCTAACACACCTTGACACCGAGTTCCTCAGCTCAAGGATGAAAATGTCTGATTATTACTCCATTACTTCCGTTCTTTTCCCTGTCAGCTCTCGATAATAAGAACTGAGCGTTCCATGGAGTAATAATCAGACATTTTCATCCTTGAGCTGCAGAAATCTACTGCACTCGGTAATCGACTCGTCAGGGCTTCCCCACACAGGCAGGCTGCTGGAGGAGAGGGTGAGTTGTGCTGTGTTTTTAATACAAATCCGGCAAAGCTAGCAGATGTTTGATGCTTCGTACTGTGTGCTGGGACTGTACATGTACTGTTGCTGAAGTTTGCTGCTGTTCTCACCATTAATTGTGGCTTTTTGATGGCGGTTTCTAGTTGGAGACATAAGCTGCAGTGTATTGTTATCGTGCGGTCTTTTCTGAGGTTGCTAAAACTAGCTAAGCTAGCGGTCAGCTAACTTGACCTCTCGAGGGGGAGTCTTACTCGGTGTCACGGTGTGTTAGACCATGGATTAAACTTACACCGGAATATCCCTTTAATATCAGATTTGACAATCAGCCGGGTCGATGACAGGTCGACCCATCATATATACATACATGTAAACATATGCATGATTTACTTTTACTTGTACTTCTGATTCTGATGTACATTTATTATCAGACCTTTAAGAGTTTTACTCAAGCAGTATGCAGATGGTGGACATTCAGTTTTACCAAATTAATATAATATACGACAAGATATCTTTACTTTTACTCAGTAGTAAAGTAATCAGTAGTGAGTAAAGCCTGAGTAAAAGTCACTTTGAGTTATAGCTGTTATAAAATCATATCACAGATAAGTTGTGCAGCTGTTCTGTAGCACACAATGGTTGAAAGTAACTAATTACATTTACTCAGGTACAATTATGAGGTATGTGCACTGTACTGTACTGAAAATCATTAATGAATATGTATTGTTGTTGATATCGTGGCCTACATGTTGTGTGCAGCAAAGACAGATTCCTAAAAAGCATCTGACACTTCAGATCGTAGAGCCTCACGTAACAGAATCATGTAATAATATACTAAATATAAATGAAAATACTGAGCAGCTGCAGGGTCTAAACACGGAGCTCAGGGGAACAACAACAGCTGGTATAAAAGCAGGAGAGAGCGATTTCTGTTTCACTTCCTTCGAATACACCGATTTTCCCAGCCGAGCCGCAGAGTCAGATCGTTGACCTTTGAAACACAAGAAGGCTGCATCTCTGTGCCTTCAGGCTGCCACAGTAGAGCGGATCTTAAAAAAAAAAAAAGAGCGAGGCAGTACTCGGCAGTACCTGCTGTAAATACTGTAGATACTCAAAAATACACAGAGACAAAATAACTGAACAGCAGCTGCCTTTCTGTTTGTGCTGCTGCAGATACAGGAAGCAAACACGATGTAGAATCACACTCAACTCTAGTCGGATATTTCTTTCTCTAATTACTAAAACTGCAACGTTTTTGTGATAAAATGATGAATATAAGTCTGCTTCCTGATTATTTTTAAGGCCCCCACACACCGGCTAAAACGTCGGACGTCTGAAGCGTTAGGAGAGAGTCGGACGAGTTCGGGAGCTGCTCTGTTCGGTGTGTTCAGCTGCGTCTGATCCGACTGAACATGGTCAGTCGGCCGTCTGAGGTTGGACACCGTCGGATACTCTGATTGGTTGTTAGCTAGCTGTTCAGTGACCATTCTGATTGGCGGTGTGCCAGCGAATCAGCGCGGCGTGTGGGAGGGGCGGCGGAAGTGACGATGGTAAACAAACCACATAAACAGAGACGGCACAGAGTTACAAACAACACTTCACCGTTCGTTATTTTGGGGATAAACCAGCGTATGTTTGGAAGCCATGGCTGTGTGGACCGAGGACTTTGAGGAGCAGCTGGCTGCCCTGGTGGAAGAGAGACCACCGTAATACGACATCACGCAAGTAATGCCGAGCTAACACTGTGTGTGCTTTGTTCTGATAAGCTACGGTCCGCACTCCGTTCTGTCACTTCCTGTTTTTATGTTTTGGGTGACTGGCACGAGACTAGCGCCACCCGATGTTTAGGAGACTTATTGCATCTCACGCAGGCGCAGAACGTATACGCTGCTGTGTAGCCGGGGCGGTGTGTTTCAATGTGACTTTTCTACCGAGCGGATCCGACGGAGTGGTCGGATGAAGGAAGTCGTCGGAGCCGGTGTGTGGGGGCCTTTAAACGTTTTCTAATGTTTTGAGAGCCTCTGCTGATCTGACAGTGCTGCGGTTACGGTTCAGTTAGCTTCATGCTCCAGAACAACGTTCAGGTTCAGAGAAAAGGTTTGGTGGAGCACCATCATTCTCATGTTTAAAAGAACCCGATGTTAATTTCCAGATATTAAAGTCCCTAAAGTCAAAGTCTGATGCTTTGTGGCTGGACAACATCAAATTTCTTCCTCCTTTGCTCACAAGAGTCATAATTAATAATCACTACGGCTGCTGGAGCCTCAACATGTTCAGCTTTTTGGCACAGATCTCTGAAACTGTAGCTGCCAAAAATTATTGACATCTCTGACTCTGAACTACAACTTGGCAGCTTGTAACTATGGTATGTGTATGATATGACAAACAGGGTGAAAATGCACATTTATGACTCAGATGCTCTTCCTGGACTCCTCTGAAGTGACGGAGGGTCATCTCGCTCAGCCTGCTGACACCAGACTGTGATTCTAACACTGAGCTGTGAGAGCCACATCTCCCCGCCGTGGGAAAACGATTAGGTCACCCCCGCACCCCCCACAGATCAATCTGAAATCATCAATTTGGACGCACTCGACCGTGTGCTCTCTCCAGTCGAAGGTAAGAAAATGGCCACTTGAGTGCCTTTGGTTAAAATGAGCGTCGCGGCCGCGGACACATTTCAAACTGTCATTTGTCAACCCTCCAAATGCTTTGTAATAACACTCAATTATGCAGTCTGAATGACGTTGCTAGGTTACGGAGCTGGCTAAGTGGCTGATGGGACCATCCTGCGGTCTCTCAGCATCGCGGGCTGATGGAGGGTCCACACTCAGCCGCCTGGCAGCCGGAGACCGAAACATGCTCGGAAATCCACATCTGGTGATTAGGACGCACAAATCACGTCCGCGAGCTGCCACACAGGAGACGGGCGGGAAGTTTCCTTCAGGGAGGTTCCACTGCTCATTTACCTGTTTAATAAGATATATTAATGAGACTTATCATTTGCTCATTTGCACTGATGTAAACAAGCACGGACAGTTTGTTTTTAACTGCATGTTCAGTAATTGGTTGCAGCATTGATTCTTTCGTCTTTGCACATTTTTCTGCAGAAAAACAATTACTTCTCATTCATCTTTATGTTCTGTCTTGGTTTTCTCATTAATGTTTATATCAGGGCTGTAAAGTCCGAGTCGACTGGTCGACTTATTGGTCGATACGTTCTGGGTCGACCAAAATTCTGATTGTTGATTTTTGCCGTGTTAATTTCATACAGTCTATTAAGGTTAATTTCATCAGGAGGAAAGTACCAAGTGCTAATGGGGGTGTTTTCAGAGCCCCCCTGTTTCACAGGCAACAGCCTGTCTTCAGAGAACACCCCCCTTGTTTTCACTATTTTGGATTAGCCCAACCCACCAGAGACAGGTAGACTGAAGAACGTCCGCGTTATTCAACGTCCGGTGGTTTGCTGAATATTTATTTTGAGCGTTTCATTTACAGTGAGTCCTCCTCTACCATCCGTGTCAAAGACATCGGCAGTGTGGCAGAATTTTACCAAAATAGATGGCGAGAAAAAAGTCGAATGCAAAGTATGTGGCGGTATTTGGAAGGAGTCAAGAGACCTTTGAAACTAAATAATGAATAAAATCACCATCAGTAAACTGGACCCTGTCTGACTCTGTCACTCGCGGGGACGGAGGCTGTCTTCCGGGGGAAAGTTCACTGAAGTCTCGGTCTGGAGGGCTGACCGTCACGGTGATTTATTTTCATCACAAACACTCGGTGAGTTTAAGTTTATTGCCGGTGACAGACGCTGTTTTTCGGGCAGAAATGTGATGAAGAGTCGGCCAGACAGACGGGAGGACAGGCAGGAGGACAGACGCTTCTCCACGTTTTTTTCCCTCATATAAATTGCCAAAGACAGTTACAGTTACTAGTCTTTTTTGCCTAATGCGCAAATGTGCCGTGCCCACTGTTTGGAAGCTATTGTTTTGAGCGTATGCTTTATTTTTCAGTAATGCACAGCTTTATTTCGTTTGCACTTGTCTTGATCTGGGATGTTTAATAATAGGGGTGGTTAATCAGCCCAATTTCCCGATTCGATTCGATTCCGATTATTGAAGTCTCGATTCGATTATTAACGATTATTGATATTCCATTTAACATCAGTCAGCTGCTGAATTATTTTACTTCTCTTTTGACTCACACCTCACAGCACCTTCAATATTGTATAGAGTAACTGTAATATCCAAATTATTATTATTTACTTTGTTTTAAATGTCGTCTTTCACTGTTACAAAAATGTCCACACTTGTGAATAAATGTCCAAATTCTATTTATTTATGTTATTCTCCATATAACAAAGATGCAGATGCTTTGGAACTTTCTGTGGTCACAGGACAGCTGTGTAATACCTGCACCTCCGGGTTAAATCAGGTATGACAGCCAGTAAGAGGAGGACTCCGGTTTGTATTACAATTTAAAAAATAAATAAATAAATAAATAAATAAATAAATAAATAAATAAAATTAAATAATCGATTTTTGGAAATTTAATAATCGACTCATAATCGTCAATATTATAAATCGCGATTAATCAATAATCTTTTTTTTTTCACCAGCCCTATTTAATAAAGATAATTTTCCCTGAATTACCTTCTTGTGCTGATATCAGTATATTTTCGGTAATCATGGGCTATTATATTGCGCAGATGCACGTGATGCAAAACGCTGTCAGAGTCCCCCCCCGATTGGTCGATTTTTAGTCGAAATTTCAGGGTTTCAGTCGACCAAGAATTTCTTTGGTTGATTACAGCCCTAGTTTATATTTCTGCCGTTACACTTCGTATCTATTGCAGGCTCCAACTATCAGCCCTTTTTTCCATGTTGAAACTGCCTTTTTGCTGCTGCACCGACCCGATTTCCCAGTGGGATTAATTAACCTTTACATTAGTTTCTATTACAGCATTTTTTATTTCTACAGTGCGTCTCCTCGTGTCTGAAGCCTGAGTCCTCTGAGGGTCCTGGTTCTTCAACGCAAACCCCTCGAGCTCAAACACGGTCATTTCTTGGCCGAGAGAAATGCACCAGTGGAGGATGAAGGTTTTTCCATTAGGAGTTGGATCTCTGTAGGCAGGTAATCAAAATCTGGATGGATTTTTCCTTCAGAAGTCAAACTGATTAATCTCTGAATGACTACTTATGAAATACTCATGATGAGAATGATTCCCATGTTTTTTCTCAGAATATTCAGGGAGCTAAAGTAAGATATCTGCCGCCTGAAACTAAATCACTGCTTTTTTTCCAGTTAGCTCGTCTTTTGTTGCTCGCCGAGATGTTCACTTCCAAAAAAAAAAAACCTCCTGAAAATCGCCTGAAAAGCTCCGATACAACCTCCTACGCCAGGAAGACCTTGGCGGTAACAACCCACACAGGGATGAGATGTGATGGAGCAAAGACGGACGGAAAGGAAGAGAAATCACACACACACACACACTTCAATTACTCGTTTTTATCTTGTAAGAATATTTTCTTTTCACCTGGTAAAAGCAACTCGCCCAGAGGATAAACACACGAATGAAGCAAACTCATCTGCCGAACACATTGTTGGAAACACAATCAGCTGTTACGGCACCGACCTCGAGACGCACAATAACTAACGTAGCGCCAAACATCCCTTTCTGCGTTAAGCAACCTGAGATGACAGTCAGAGAGACACCACAAAAACTAAAGAGTTCACTTGTGACGTCGAGATCATAAAAACAAAACAAATCAATTTAACCCACAGAGCTTTAGTTTGAATCCTGGTATAGATCACAAAGCCATCGATGACATCAGGCTGAGTTTAGGTCCACATGATGCAGCAGTGAAACTATAAAGGCATCAATTCTTGGTTTTGGTGTAAAAATCTGGAGCTAAAGACTTTCCGCCGATCGGATCGGCCGATATTTCACATTTTTTTCTATTTTTGTGATCAGCCCTGAAGTCTTCATTCACCGATCCGATCAATGACGTCATGATGACATTTAAAACAAACAAACAAACTTTATTACAATATTTAAAACATTATAGAGACATGACATTTGTAAAGATTAAAGCTGGCTTGTCTCGTTATCATCATCATTACTGCACTGTGTGAGTGTTTTGAGCTCTGTGAGGGACAATAAAGTTTTATAAACCTGAATACGCCGCGACGCCGCGCACGTAAACGTCAGTTACAAACAAACATGTCGGCGATATGGAACTTCTTCAGCGTGCACCAGAGCGAGACAAAAAAAGCTGTCTGCTCCCTGTGTAACGTTTCAGTACATCGGGGAGGAAAATCTGCAAAAGCTTATAACACAACGAATTTAATTTGGCACTTAGAGAAAGAACATAAGGAGGAGCATGCTGATTTCAAAAAGCGGAGTGCAGAAAAGGTAAATAAAACTGTAAATAAACTGTATACAGTAAATACTGGTAAAGACGTTATTTAAATAGATCTGATCGGTGATCGGCCCCAAAAATCCTGATCGTGTAAAGCCTACTAAAGACAATGTACTATTTACAGCAATCCAAATTTACAATAATCTCTGCTGCAGATAATAAAAGATAAGTACTACATGTATAAATCTGAGGGGGCCGTGGCTCAGGAAGGGTCCAGGGACTATTCAGAAACAAGATGGCGGCCGTAGGAGACGAGCAGCAGGTCCATTAAATCTATTCACTCCGATTCACTTTGATCGTGACGTGTGTGTGTCTGCAGCAGCAACACACTCTCATGACAACACAGGTGTTTCTTGCAAAGATGGTCTGCAGCAAAATAAGGCACGAAAATAATTTGTACTGCATCGAGTGTCGCACAGCCAATAGCCCAAGCTTTGCGTAGCACACACACACACACACACACACACACACACACACACACACACACACACACACACACACACACACACTCTTACCTGTATATGAGTATGTCGTCCGTGGAGCTGTTGTACTGGATCTGGTACATGCGGACTCCTGGTATGTGGTTCTGCGGCGGCCACCTGATGATGGCAGAGCTGGACGTTAGATCCGACACGCTGACCCTCTGCTGGTCGGAGCGCGCCTGACCTCCGCTGACGTTGGACTTGATGGACGTGGGGATGTCCGAAGGCCCCGGGTCAGGGTCCAGTTTGGGGTCAAAGTGTGGCGACGGGTTGACGACTAGCTCGACGGGAGCGGTGGCCTCGCCGGCTGCGTTCGATGCTATGCACGTGAACTTTCCAGAATCCTAGAAAACATCGGAAAAAGAGGACAGGACCCAACATTCATCCCCGCGTTTCTGACCAACGGTTATAAAATTCAACGAAAATGAAACGACGTCTCTACCTTGACCGAGGCCTTGAGGATGTCCAGCGAGCCGTTCTCGTAGCAGACGGTTCTGGTCGTGTTGCCGATCAGCTTTCCGTCGGGACTGACCCAGTGTGTCGACGGCTCGGGATCTCCGATGGACTTACAGCGCAGGCTCACCTCCTGGCCCTCCATCACAAACATCTTGGAGGTGTGACGAGTTATCATCGGAGGCTCGCACACAAACTCCTCCTGTTGAAAAGGTTCAAAGTTATTGCCGAGTTTTTGGTACATTTACTTGTCACTTCATGGTTTTATTGAGCCATTTCTCTATTTATTTTCTGCTGGCATGTAGCTGTGTGTTCTTCTAACAGACCTTCAGAAGGAGTTCAATTGTTTACACATGAAGATTAAGTGATCCTCGAGTCTTTCAGCCCTTGCGATATTTAAAACCCACCCACTGGCACCTATAAGCCGGAGTAAATCCTGCCAAAACCCTGGTGAAGTATTGCCGCTGGGCCAAGCAGGGCGAGCCGAGGCTTTACCAGGGCTTACTCATCGTTCCTACCACTCGGGGCATCTCCAAACCTTTTTCTGGCTCCTTCTTGAGTCTTGTTACCAGCAGAGATGATTGCTGACCTGATGACCGCTGGGATGTAGCTTCAAATAAAGCACTACACTGCTCCTCTCCGTCTCGTATTACATTCCAACCCTCAATTGCTCCTGTGAAGCTCAGAGTGAAAGCCTGTGATTGAACCGGCTGCTCCCTGGTGTGTGCGTCTGAGTGTGTAAAGTGTGAAAACACGAGAATGTGAAGTCGATGTTAGAACGGAAAAGAGCATGAATACTCATTCGGTCCTCATAAATATATTGTTTGTCGAGGTTAACCTGAGATTTCAACCGGACTCCACTTTCCTACACGAGAATCTAACCTCTTGGATTTTATTTTTCGGACGATGCAAAAAGCAGCCGAGCAGCGTCCATCGATTTCAGAGCAGGGGTTCCCAGGGCGGCTGATGGCTAATGTCTGACCTCTGATGGATGCGGTGGAGGCTCACTTGCCCTTGCAGTGGGAAAGAGGCTATTAACTCTCGGTGTATTAATAAGCCCAGACACTTTGGTGACACGGAGGTCTCTGGATCGACCTCTTTACAAGGCTAATCCTCTTATAGTGATCCTACAGCACCTCTCTGAAGGAGGTCCATGACTATTACTGGAGGTGAGGCAAAGGTCTGAACATCATCCTCTCTGAGATGATACAAATTAATCCCATCTTTATCTCAAGGTGCACTTCCACTTATCATCGTAGCTCTATAGCAGCCCCGAGGGGTCGGCCGCAGGGTATCTCCACGTGAGGCAAAGAGCCCTATATCATCCTCTTTAAGGATAATTCAGCTGTTAACCCTCCGAGTGTCGGCGCAGAAGCATGTTCAGCAGCAGGTTTAGGTGAAGAACACATCTCTCAGCTGCTCCTCGACCTTTAGTCCAACACAATCTGACTGCTAAATTCAGCAACAACACATCTGCAGCGGGTTTGCTTTGTGCTCTCTGAGCTACATATTGTTTCTCTGTCTGGTTTATACTGTCTTCAACGTTAACCCTTTCTATCCCGGGTCAGTGCTTCATTTTTATGCCACGTCTCAAAGTCAGGGTGTTTTTTGAAGCCTGAAATAAGGTCACAGGCCAAACAGACGTTCATATTTTGTTCTATGACATTAAACACGTTCATCCAATTTTGGCTGTTGATAAGCAATCAATAGCCGTTTTTATTCTGGGCAGTAAGCCACCAATCTGCCGTCCTTTTGGTGGCTCGCTCTGCGGATTTAGACAGAAGGCGGCAAATTGGTGGTCTGTTTTGTTCCTCCAGTTTTGCCCCTCGGAGGGTAACGTTACACTTATTTGCGCCTCCATTGCTGTAAATCCGAGGCGGCAATGTGGTGGCAAATGCTGAGATGGGCGGAGGTGTGGATGACGTGCACTGCTGCGCACCCACAGCCGGGAGTTTTAAAACCAGGAAACAGCTGATCACAGCAGTCAGTTCGTCACTTCATCCACGAAGATGAGCAGCTGGAAAGCCGCTGAGATCCGGGAGATGCTAGCGTCTCCTCGCTCTCTGTAGCTGTCTTGGTTGTCCGCTTGTTGTTGTAGCGGCGAGCTAATAGCGGTCGCTACTTTCAAATTAAAAGCCCCCCGCTAAGAACCCAGTTCTAAACTCCGATGGGGTGCAATGTAAAGCTCTTATTTTGAAGAAAAACTGCGAAAAATGTCCCATAAGGAATGAATGGGACGGGGTCAAAAAAGTGGCAAAATCATCAACGTTTTTCAAACATCTCCTGCTCTGGCAGACTTTGACCTAGAGACACCATTCAAACTTTAAAATGTAGGCACAAGTCTTATCTATTTGAGTTGTATTTGAACTTTCTTTCTACGATGTTCAGTTTTTGAACGGTGACCCTTAATTGATCGTGAGTGATTTCGAAAAAATTCTGAAAAATTCAGGATTTTCAATGAGTGTGTATTGCGGAATGTTCGCGCAGCACCAACTGGCAGAGTGGGGGAGCCTGAAAAAAACTCTCCGAAAATGTTTCTTTAGATGACGATCCTAGCCACAGATTTCACACTACAATAGTGATATTTTCCAAGAACGTAGCCACACTTGTCTTCTGTCTGGCAACGTGTCCACTTTATCGGGAGGATGTACGGTTTTTGAATTATCTGCGTCTAACCGACACAAACTCCAGCAACTGCCCCGTCTTTAATACTAAAATAAACCTTGACTGTACTTAATTTCAGCACTTACTTACTCACTATTACAGTCTGGTGTGTGATTTTAGTGTAACTGGCAGCATCAGTGGGTTTACAACAGTCTCTGAACCAAAAACAAAACAAACTTAAGGGGTTGAGAGTTAACACTTTAATAGAGTGCAGTGTTTACTAAAGCATCAGGTTCAGTAAATAACACAACATCTCCCCCCGTTCATTCTGACTTTAACGACACGTGAAGAGGTTTAACTGACGGCTCATTTTGCTCGTAAAGACAACGTTTATCGATATATTGATCGACAGTGAGATTGACCGATCGGCTCATGTTCGACCTCTTGCTGAAGAGCGCTGAGAGCTGTCGGGGTTAATGTTTTCCGCCGCTCTGCACGCTCATATTTTATTTAAACTGCTTTAATGTGCTGTTGCAGGTTGCCTTTGTAACACGTCCCCCGGAGACTTCTGGTGAAAAATAGCTGAACTTCCACATTTGCAGTAATGATTATTTATCTGCACAGTCCCCATTAAATAGACCGATAAACAAATCAAGCTATGTACAGAAGGATAAAGACCAAACAACACTGGGAAGAAGCTGTTTGGTTTCTGCTTCTTAATTTTCTCCCTTTACTTATCTTCAACCACATCTCGAGTATTTACTGCAATTCATGCTGCAGCTTTTCATCCCCTCTCTGTTTGTTCCACCTCAACAATATGATACGAGGCAGAAATACACGATGAAAACACGGTTCTAATGAGTTCTAACTCCACGACTCCACAACTTTCAGCAGACGGTTCACTCCTCTGTGACACCAACCATCTGCCCCGCTCAAGTGTCCTTGAGAAAGAAAGTGATCGAGCATCCGCAGCGGGCTAAAAGTTAAGACTGCAGAAAATCACATTTTGCACATTTTGGTTTAGAAGATTATGACACCAAACACACAGAATGCAATTAAATGACACATCTTTTAAAGTTAAATGGTTTCTTTTTTCTGTTTTTTTCCCAATCAAGAGTCTGCAAAGGATGTTTTATTCTAAATTTAACTGGATATAACATTCCTGCGTTTTCCTTCCTGCCTGGTTCGATGTGGCTTCTGTACACTTAACTTAAAATGACCTTTAAAAACACAAGTCAACCCAGAGCCTCTAAATATCACCGGTGTATTCCTTTATTAAGTGTTCAGGTCCAAAATAAGCTCTGTATCTCACCATGACCGTAAGTTGTACCAGTCAATCATTAAAACAGAAGATACTTGCACTCTGAGGTGTCCTGATATAGAAAATAATGGATCCTTTGACATTTGTTTATCTTATATATGGACATTGTGTCGTGCCAAACACACAGAATGCAATTAATACAACCGATCTAATTAAATGACACGTCTAAATGGTTAAATGGTTTCTTTTCCGATCAAGAGTCTGCAAAAGATGTTTTATTTTTAAATTAACTAGACATTCAGTCAACATTCCTGCGTTTTACTTCCTGCCTGGCTCGATGTGCTCTGTGCAGCTCGACGTGGCTTCTGTCCACTTAATTAACTTTAAAAACACAAGTCAACCCAGAGCCTCTAAATATCACCGGTGTAGCCACTTTTAGGAAGTGTTCAGGTCCAAAATAAGCTCTGTATCTCACCATGACCCTAAGTTGTACCATTCAAACATTAAAACAGAAGATACTTGCACTCTGAGGTGTCCTGATATAGAAAATAATGGATCCTTTGACATTTGTTTATCTTATATATGGACATTGTGTCGTGCCAAACACACAGAATGCAATTAATACAACCGATCTAATTAAATGACACGTCTTTTAAAGTTAAATGGTTTCTTTTCCGATCAAGAGTCTGCAAAAGATGTTTTATTTTTAAATTAACTAGACATTCAGTCAACATTCCTGCGTTTTACTTCCTGCCTGGCTCGATGTGGCTTCTGTCCACTTAACTTAAAATGACCTTTAAAAACACAAGTCAACCCAGAGCCTCTAAATATCACCGGTGTAGCCACTTTTAGGAAGTGTTCAGGTCCAAAATAAGCTCTGTATCTCACCATGATCCTAAGTTGTACCATTCAAACATTAAAGCCGAAGATACTTGCACTCTGAGGTGTCCGGATATAGAAAACCTTTGACCTTTGTTTATCTTATATATGGACACTGTGTCGTGCATTACTTTATCCATATTACTGTAATTCCAGTAATGTTGCTCTGCTAGTGACTTTAACAAACCTCTCTTATGGTCCAGAAGTATTTTCCAGCCAGGTCTTTAGGCGACGCGCAGGTCTCCAGGTCGTCCTCTCGGGTCAGTCGGCGAAGCCACACCAGCTCGCAGTTACAGTGCAGAGGGTTCCCGCCGAAACTCAGCACCAGCGCCGTGAGGGGAGAGCCCTTCATCTTAGCGTAGACCGGGATCCGCAGGAACAGCGGGTCCGGAGGAATCTTCTTCAGCTTGTTGGACGTCATGTCCAGTCTGGAGACGGAGACAGAGGAATCACTCAGTTAAGAAAAAACACATAGACACCCATCATCTTTATATTTCAGGGAGTGTTGGGGTTAATCTTAGAGGTGCTACTAAAGACAACTACTTAAACTAACTGAAGAGCTGAATGGTTTTATAATGATCTCCACTACAATTATACTCTTAGCAGTGTGGTAAAAGCTTTGAAACAGCTTGATCGATTAGTAGGAATCTGAGGTGGGCAGCCATGTCTACAGGTGAGACAGAAGAAAGAGCTTCTACAGAGAGAAAGTGAGAAGCTGTACATGGTTATCCTCCCTCAGACTCCACCTCTCCCCCTTTCCCCTCATCATTCTTTATTCGATTGGAGCTGAAAGAATCATAAACGTCTCCTGAAGGTGTATAAATCTGAAAACTGTTTCCATCACTTTCACTTTTTTAAATTAAAAGTTCCTGTTAAGAAAAAATACCTCCAATCTCTCCATCTTCCTTTTTTCTGGCAGCAGCCGAGCTATACTGACTGTTTCCGGTCATATAAAAGTAGATCAATTCAATCATTTCTTCACTTTCAATTACACTTTCTTTTTTTTTTTCCACAGCCACACTTACTTTGGAAAAGGAGGTGAGGCTTTTTCTTCACCAGCTCTATTCACATGCATGGAGCGGTAATATAATGGTGATTTAAAGCATGAAAGATCTGACTTGGGTTTAAATCATTCCTGCAAGTACACACTGTGAGGTGCAAACTTAATCCACCCTGAAGAGATTACTGTGTCGTGGAAATGTCTAACTGTGGTCAGACGTAAACAGCCTGATCAATTCAACAACAAATCATTGCATCTTAGAAATGACCTCCTAATTATTTAATATAACAGGAAAAACACCTCCTGACTGAGAGCGGGAGAGTCACAGCAGAACAAGCTCAGGTGGTATTTGATCGTCACCTCAGAGGTCAACACGTGTTTCCAGGATGTCGCGGTCGAAAATCACTTTAAACAACATAGATTTTAATCGTGTAACGTGGTATCTCTGAGCTCAGTTTGTGATTTACCTCTAACAACAAACTCTGGTCCTCTTTCAGCTTCTATTTTTTGTTTTTACGGCACATTTACGGTTCAGTCTCTGCGTTTGCATCAGTTTGTTGCAGCTGCCTTAACAATCAATCAACTGTTTTAACCACTGACATGATCTGTGTTTGATTAGGAGATTAAAAACAAACAGATAAACATGAAGTTATTGAATTTTAAATGAAATGACACAAATCAAATGTCGCTTTTCAACAACTGGCGACAGAATCGAGCCGTACTGAGGCGACTTAATGGCTAAAATGTCATATTATCAGTTTGTGTCCAGCATTTCAATTAAATCTGTTTTCTCATGCCAGTATTTTGTGTTCTATTTGGATATATTTTAAAAACAAGTATCTGTATCCTGTAATTATAAGACACTTTTTGATGTATTAGTGCCCATCTCTGACTGTGGATTAAGACATTTTTAATTGGTCTTTTATTGGGTATCTGGTGATATATAATGCCACAACTGCATTAAATGTCAACATCATGCAACCACCAATTTAAAATGATATCTCTACAGACAGATTTATCAATACATCTTATTATCAATCATAGATATACAGCAGTCTTCCTCTGTAGAGCCTCAACTAAATGTCAATCAACAGATATTAAACACAAATGATGACAAACATAAACTACAGAAATGACATAACTGCCACTTTACCAGCTGAATCACACATCACCAGAAGCAGACAACACAGATTTGTTTGAACAAAATAAAGTCTACACATATTAAACTAACATTAAAGTCCCACTGCACTGCTCAACGTTTTTAATATGTCAGCTGAAAGAGGCTAACGTTAGCTGCAGTCACAATGCTAACGTCAAAAAACAGCAGAAAGTCCTCACACAGCTCACCGAGGGATGAAGGCCCACAGCGGGGTAGCACGTGTAGAAGTCACCGCTGAAAGATCCGCGGTTAGCATTTTAGCATTTAGCCAAACCGAGTGAACACCTAGCGCAGTTAAGCTAGGCCAGGCAGCCGCTAACGGCAGCTAGCTAATGTTAGCGCCGCTTCTTATTACAGTTTTAACGTTAGCCACTTGTTGCTCCTCCGTCATGGAGTCTCCGCTGTAGCTAGCTGCTAACTGACAAAATGATTTAATCAGTTTCCTTCTTCCTCTTTCTCTTAGAAAACGCTTCATATCGGTGAATGTCTATCAGCCTGTGACCGCGACTCCAACTGTTAGCAGGCTACTTCATGTGATGCTAGCACGCAAAGGTCGAAGGTCAAGGTGGAATAGTCCATTAAAGGGGTGATATTACAAACTGGTATTTAATTGTATAAGCCCACATTGATAGGCGGACATATTTAGTTTTATCCAGGAAAATGTTTTAAATATTACAAAAAATAAAAAAATTATACTATAAACTGTGAAAAAAAAAAAAAAATGAACAGATTAAAAATGCAAAAACAAGAGGTGTATCTCATGCAGCCAGTGGAGAACTATAATATTAGCATTTTAGCTCAATAGCTTCCGGGTCATGTGATCAATTGACTCAAAATCAGTGTGGGATCATAGTACTCCACTGGCTGCATGAGACACACCTCTTGTTTTTGCATTTTAAATCTCTAAATATTTTTAATTAATTTTTATATATTATAATAACCACTCATAAAAGCATTGTTGATGCTAGAATGGATCATCTGTGTTTTTGTTGTGGTTGGTGTATAATAAAAAAAAAAAGCCAGCAGCAGTGTTGGTGGTGATAAAGTGAACTGCCAGCTGTCCTCTGCCCAGTAAACACACCAACCTCTTCATCTTGGAGCTGAATCTAAGGTGCACCAAGCTTTATTTGCACTCTACTCAGCCAGCTCTTCAAACTAACACTTTACCCGTATCTTAAAACCACCCAAATACTTAACACTTAAAAGGCAGAATATCATCTTTCATGCATCCGTAGGAGACGTATAACCCGAGAAGAGCAACAGCAGGCTGGTCGGGAGGAACTGCGAGAGCCGAAGAGGTCGGTATGTTTACTGAGGAAACTACAGGTCACGTCCTATGTGTTAGCACTGCTGCTGGCTGCTATTATACAAACAAAGCACAAGAAGTGCTACACATGAGCCACACATAATACAGCCTGACTCAAACTATTCACTCATAACCCGTCTTATTCCTAAACCTAATCACGTGATGTCATAACAACCAATCACAGCAGAGCAGCAGAGTCTCCCTCCGGCCCATCCGTTATAGCATCAACCCTCATTGCTCCAAAATGCTGCTAGTAGTCAAAAACCTCACAGGGAAACTTTAATAACATGTGGGGGCTATTTTTCTGAAGCATATCTAGGAGTTATTCTGCCCCCCAGTGGCCAACGCAAACTATTCATGCAGCTTATACACCAGAATTAAATGTTCCCTCGTGTATGAATGCACTGTGAACACCGAGCGCAAATAAATAAGGTGTTTTGCTCATAACGTCCAACTCTCTCCCTCCTAACACGCAAAATCTGAACCAAAAGGTATTTGTATCCTTCTCAAACGCACTCTGGCTCGTACGTAGAAAACATCTATTCAAAGCAGAAGTGGAGTAGACCTCGACAAAACCATTCATCACAGAATAACACAAAATGTGATCCAACTGGGGGACAAAGACTCCATTGTGTGTTCTCTGTCATCCAGCCGCTGCACCGTCTCTGGGAACCGAACAGCACTTTGCCCACCAAAACATTCAACCTGATAATAACGTCGGAGAAACATCCACCGTCGTCAGCAACAAACACAGGAAGCTCTGTTTTTCCCTTTCGAAGTCCCTCCAGAAATATTCGGCAACAACGATGACTTAACAAGAAGTTAATGGCTGTTGAGAGCAGCGAGCATGCTGCACTTTACACATTTCAATTACGTTACTTCATGGGCAGCAGCGTCGTGGTGTATTAATGTGTGAGTGAAACGATCACCTGTGAACGCATAAATTCAGAGATATACGAGCTGGTCCGTAAGTTTCGTGTCTCCGAGGAGGAAAATAAAAAGCATTACAGCTGTTTTAATAAAAGCCTGACTGTTTCCTTCTTACACATCAATTACTGTTGGTCGCTGGGACCTAGATTGGAATTGATTACTGTTAATGGGGTTCAAATGGTATTTTGTGGCGTAGTCAACATATTCAGTGTTCTCATATCACCGGAAAACACTTTTTCAAAAGGGCCAAACTATGAGACGCTTCACAGGGCAGAAGTCAGGTAAAGTGGGGAAACGATAAAAGACAAAACAATTAGAAAACAGGAAATAAACAGGGTTTGACACGTCCTTTAATTAGGGAGGTGTCACGAGTTAAAGAGCGGCTGCTGGATAGTTATTCATGAAGAAGTTCGAATCTCTCAGCTTGATGGTTTTAGTCGAAACACCGCTGCACCTCCGTCCTGGTCGACCATCAGGGACAATAACTGTACATCAGGTTGTACAAACAAGCATGTTTATCTATAAAAAGGAAACTTGAATCAGGTTTCAGGGCTGATCTGGGCTCAGTGTGATGGAGGTAAAGATAAGAAAGCCCAATCTGAAGACCTCAGCTCGTGACTGGACTCAACGGGAGTTAAAAGCTATGAATTATCTGGAATATAAGTGAGAGAATCGTACATCTAGATGTTGATCGGATCAGTGTTTACTCAGAGTCCACTGGGACGGTGAATATTGATGAACATTACTCGAAATATGCCAGAATTATCCAAGAAGCTAGTTTGCAGCTGCAGTTTGTGACCCGGTGCAAAGCTGGCAACCTTAAAATCAGTGTGAAATGAAACATCAGTGATGTAAGACATGTCGATAACAGAGCAACAACAGACATGACACACCAAAGACAACATTAAAATCAGTAACACAAGTGTAGGTGGAGCAGCAGGACGGTTTGTCAGCAGGTGAGTCGTCCTGACAGACGTTCACCTGCAGGCGATGGACGATGAAGAGGACCTGATGTAAGAGGTGAGCTCCCTGATGTGAAGCTCCGTCCGAGCATCTTGTAATAAAACCTGAACAGCTTCCAGCGTTTCATCTTCTGTTTTAATTTTTTATGAAGATTTGAGATTAAAAAAAAAGATCAAGATTTCCTGAGGAAAGAGAGACGAGCTTCAATCTGATGTGTGTTCGAGGCGTCAGCGTCAATAATAATAATAACCTCACAGAGCAGAACATCTCTGTGCAGAGTAAAGATCACCGGGTCACAGTTTAAATCCCCGTTCGGTCTGAGAGTCAGTGAAGGCCGTAACTTTACCATCATCTACTATCGACGTGCCCTCGAGCAACCAGCTGAGCCCCCCAGCTGCTCCGGTGGACCTGGTGGTACCGGGCGTCAAATTCAATCAAAGCAGGTCCGACCCGGAGGGATCTGTTCTGGAACCAGGCGACGGCTTCAGTTTTATGTTTAACTGGTCAGAAAATGTCGGAGGAGACGAAACATCACTCCAGATGGTTTCTATTTTAATTCTGACGCTTCGGTCAAAATATCGGATCTGTTTCTCCCAGAAGACAAAAAGCACTGAAGCTCTTTGAGGAGCATTTTATTCTGGATCCATTCATTCATTTATTCATGTTTGTGTCTCTGGAAGGTTTGGAGTTCACGTGCAGAACTGCTTACATGTTCTTTCAGTTTTAATTCTATCATGTAACTGAGGATCTTCATGTTTCTGTGAGGCTCCTACGCAGCTCTCCAGCTAAGTTTCCAACACCTAACAAGTGTTTTGATAACTTTAACACATCAGGGAGTGTTGACGACATTCAAGATCATACAAATCTCTCAAATTCAGTTGATTTTCACACTTTAACATCAATTTAAAGCTGCATGGATAAACACAGAGTGAAACGATCGATTGTTCAGCCGCTAAACGTTCGACTTTCCTCACCCGTCGGTTTCTAACTGAGCGGGTTTTGTTCTGTGGGTTTATGAGAGCTTATCTGATGCCTGTGGGGTTCAGTGAAAGCGGCTGAGGCAGCGTCAGAAAGTTCACGTGCTGCGAAACCACAACTGTGAGTTAAAGGAGGCCGAAGACATCCATCGTGCTCTGAACGTGGCTGCAGCTGTGTGTCACGCCTCCCTGCAGCGCTGAACAGCGAGGTCACGGCTGCAGCGATCAGGTTCTTACTTGAACTAATGGAGCGCTAACACACACACACACACACACACACACACACACACACACACACACACACACACAGGTGCACAGGTGTTACGATGCTGACCTGGCCAGTTTGTGCAGGTTGGAGAAGATCCCCTCGGGGACGCTCTCGATGAGGTTGTGGTCGAGGCTCAGGGTGTTGACGCTGACCAGCAGGGCGATGGTGTCCCAGGGGATGTCCACCAGGTTGTTGTAGCTCAAGTCCAAGTCCTCCAGCGTCTCCAGGAAGTCCTGCAGGGGCGGGAGGAGGACAGAGGAAGAGACTGTGAGCTGTTCGTTGTCATCAAGCCAAACCAGTCGGATAGTTTTGATCACATATTGGAACATTTTCTAGTCGTGTTGGACGGATTTGGATACTTTTAGTCAGATGTTGGGAGGTTTTCCAGCAACAAAAATAGATATTTTAAGACAAACATGATGGTTTTTGTTGTGGCTGAACCTAACCGGACCATAAATGCAGCACTGTCACAACATACAAATGAAAACTGAGCCTAAAGAAATGCAAAGCTGCAACTTATCCAACATTTATTCTGTCTCCTGGGTTCAGACGGCATAATGTCTGAACTTTAAAGGCTGCACGGAGGAAGAGGAACTTCAGAGAGAGTTGAAGAGAGAAAAGAAATGGCGAGGCGACGGACAGAAGATTGGTCGATGCAGGGATGGAGAGGTCGGAGAGAAAGAAAAACACAGGGTCCAGGAGATGAAACGAGAGATTCAGGGTTGGATGGAGGGAGATAAATGTATTAAAGGAAAAGAAAAGAAAGAGAAATACAGAGAAGACGGGGGAATAACAGAGAAGGAGAGAAAATGAGATCAATTACCCCGGTCAATGCTTCGCACACAAAACATGTTGTTTTCTCTAATTGCCTCCATACAATTCTCATAATCAGTACAGCACTGAAATGCCACGAGTCAGCACACGTTACAATGAGCAAAAATACAAAGAGAGAGCGATAACAGCCTGTTGATCAGCTAAAGTGTTGTTGTCATCGCTGTAATTGCTCTCATAATTCACACAATCAGGACTCTGTTTGAATGTCACAACGCCTCGACTCTCATTACGATAATCTGCGAGTTATTGCTTTCTGAACCGAAGGAATGTTGACGACAAAAGAAACTTTTTAAGAGCGGCGACGGCGAGTTCAGCAAGCGGAAAAAATGGCCGAAAGTTCATCAGCATCCTCTCGAGAGTCTGACGGAGCTGTTTCAGGCTGGACGGGTGGAGTCGTGACACATCTGGACGCTGACGCTTTTATTTTTCATAGTTTTATTCACCAGAACTTCACTGATTCTTTAAAGACACACTGTGGAATTATTTCTCCCATCTAGTGGTTAAATGTTATTCTGCATCCAAACGAATACTGCTCTCTAGCGCCTCGCGTTTTCAAACGTGCGTTGCAGCCTGTTGGAACTACGGCAGGCGGGATGTGTCAAGATTCAAGAAGCTGTGACAACAACATGTCTTCAAACAGCACTTCATCAAGTTTAGTTTCGGGTGATGAGGTACGTTATTTCAAACAGACTTCAAACTGCAGCTGACGAGCGCGTCTGGCTAAGCTCCTTCTCCGTTCCACAGTCACGCTGGCTCTGAGTGAAAACGCCTTTAGCCTTATCTGTACCACGTAGAGCTTTTTGTCCCTCTCACCAGTTCATCGTTTTTTATAGAGCGGAAGGACATGGAAGCCTCCGTATGAAAAACTTCCCATAAGGAATGAATGGGACGGGGTCAAAAAAGTCGCAAAATCATGGACGTTTTTCAAACATCTCCTGCTCTGGCAGACTTTGACCTAGAGACACCATTCAAACTTTAAAATGTAGACACAAGTCTTATCTATTTGAGTTGTATTTGAACTTTCTTTCTACGATGTTTAGTTTTTGAACGGTGACCCTTAATTGATCGTGAGTGATTTCGAAAAAATTCAGGATTTTCAATGAGTGTGTATTGCGGAATGTTCGCGCAGCACCAACTGGCAGAGTGGGGGAGCCTGAAAAAAACTCTCCGAAAATGTTTCTTTAGATGACGATCCTAGCCACAGATTTCACACTACAATAGTGATATTTTCCAAGAACGTAGCCACACTTGTCTTCTGTCTGGCAACGTGTCCACTTTATCGGGAGGATGTACGGTTTTTGAATGATCTGCGTCTAACCGACACAAACTCCAGCAACTGCCCCATAAGCCCCAATGTTAAACGGGAAGAGGATTCTGGGAGAAAAGCAGAAACTGCCCTGCTTCTCTTCACGCCCAACTTCCTGCTTCACGTCACAATGTGTGATTCTTCCCTCAGGAGGAGAAGTGAGATTGTTGGCAGAGATCATTTTACACCAATGAGGACTTATTTATGAATGAAGACGCTGATTTGAGGTCATAAATTACTTAAAACACTACACAGTGTTCCTTAGTCTACCGTGTTGTTATGCACAGGTGTTAGCGGTTCTGTTTTTTGTTTAATCTTCCTTATTTTCACCATCTAGTTCCAGAAATAAAACATATTCTATAATAACGGCAGTAAAATCTGCAGGAGGGACGGAGGCTGAGACGGACGAGGAGAGAGTTGATAATGGTGGGAGAGAAATGAGGAGTGACGCTCAGGCTGGAGTTCAGAAGGTCCTCTCCATTAGCGGGAGCAGAGTTCACGTCTCTCTGCTTTCTCTTCGTGAAAGTCCTGCAGAGGTCTGAGAGTCCGTCCTGCAGGGACACTCCGGTACCGAAGCGTCGGGCTTTTAATGAGCAGAGACAGGACGGCCTCATTTAATGAACGAGGCAAAATGTTCTTTTCAGGGGCCGGGTCATTCAGGAGGTGTCCGGCTGAGCGGCGGAGGCAGACAGGGCCGGATAATTCCTGAGCCAGATACCCGGCGTCACTTCCACTCAGCACCACGACCCTCAGAACCAGGACCGGTCCGAAGAGCTTTAAATGACTTTGTGATAACTTCTTCAAACCGAGAATCTTGGCTAACAGCAGCCAGTCTGGATGATTGGGCGATGAATCAGACGGTCTGTTGGCTCACATCACACGACACACTGCACAAAAAATATATATTCATATAATATTTATGAAATATTAAAGGTCCAATTTGTAAGAAGGTTGATTTTCCTGATTCGTCAAATACTGATGCTCTGGGTCGGTTGAGTCAGTTCAGAATTAACTCAAAAATAAACTCTCTCTCCCTAAATTGGACCTTTAATTAAATATTAATTTATGCTGCACATTGGTGAATCAATCTGCAGCAAAGATTAGTTTTAAATTGAAATTATACTTAATAACTGACGAAGGCCTGAAGGTAACTGGCTAATCTTTTCAGAGGTGTGAAAAGTTCACTCATTGTTTCCTCCAGGAGACGTTCAGGTACTTGAGTAAAAACTGGTAAAAGTAGAAGTACTGATACAGCTTCTTTACTCCAGTAGAAGTACTGATACAGCTTCTTTACTCCAGTAAAAGTACTGATACAGCTTCTTTACTCCAGTAAAAGTACTGATACAGCTTCTTTACTCCAGTAGAAGTACTGATACAGCTTCTTTACTCCAGTAAAAGTACTGATACAGCTTCTTTACTCCAGTAAAAGTACTGATACAGCTTCTTTACTCCAGTAAAAGTACTGATACAGCTTCTTTACTCCAGTAGAAGTACTGATACAGCTTCTTTACTCCAGTAGAAGTACTGATACAGCTTCTTTACTCCAGTAAAAGTACTGATACAGCTTCTTTACTCCAGTAAAAGTACTGATACAGCTTCTTTACTCCAGTAAAAGTACTGATACAGCTTCTTTACTCCAGTAAAAGTACTGATTCAGCTTCTTTACTCCAGTAAAAGTACTGATACAGCTTCTTTACTCCAGTAAAAGTACTGATACAGCTTCTTTACTCCAGTAAAAGTACTGATACAGCTTCTTTACTCCAGTAAAAGTAAAAGTACTGATACAGCTTCTTTACTCCAGTAGAAGTACTGATACAGCTTCTTTACTCCAGTAAAAGTACTGATACAGCTTCTTTACTCCAGTAGAAGTACTGATACAGCTTCTTTACTCCAGTAGAAGTACTGATACAGCTTCTTTACTCCAGTAGAAGTACTGATACAGCTTCTTTACTCCAGTAAAAGTAGAAGTACTGATACAGCTTCTTTACTCCAGTAAAAGTACTGATTCAGCTTCTTTACTCCAGTAAAAGTACTGATACAGCTTCTTTACTCCAGTAAAAGTACTGATTCAGCTTCTTTACTCCAGTAAAGTAATAGAGTACAGGCTCTGACATGTCCTCAGAGTATCAGAGTAAAAAGTCTCCCTCTGAAGGACATCTGTGGTCAAAGCTAACTGAAGCTCACGTCATATTAATATAACTCAAAGACTATTAAAGTTAAAGGTAGAATCAGCAGGATTTGTCCCAGCTGTTCCTGAACGCACCACAAAGACAGCTGATTGTTGAGTCTCATTCCCAGGACGTCACATAGACACATGTTGGGTTGTAAAGCGTCCCGAGCAGCAACACAGAGAGAAAATCAGAAACTCTCTGCAGATACGAGACACTAACACGCCTTTTCTCCACATTCCAGCCTCCCTCTCTGTCTGTTCACGGCTTCTTACGGCTTTTACGTCTTTGTCTCGTCTCGCTGCGTCTGCATATAAATAACAATAATCCATAATTCAGCTCAGATGCATCAAACTAAAGTAACGAGGCTGTTCTGAAGCTGTGAGGAGGAGAAAGTTCAGATGTTTGTGTTCAGATGTAGAGAGGAGAAGTCACTCGATCGTACCTGGAAGGCTCCCTCTGATATGCTGTGCAGCTGGTTGTTGGCGAGGATGAGGTGCCTCAGGTTCACCAGGCCTTGGAAGTGGGAGTCGTCCAGGACGGTGAGGCGGTTGGCGTCCAGGTGGAGAGCGTGGAGATCCTGGAGGTCGGCGAAGGCGTACGGCCGGATCTGACTGATGGTGTTCCTGCTCAGCGTCAGGTGGATCTGGAGAGGAAAAGCAGATTATTATTACCATCTTTCTCCTCTTTTTAAGCTTCTATAGGATGTTTTAATTTATACCAGCAATAATTCAGGAAGTGACTCTCTGCTCAGGGAGGTCAGAGGTCAGAGTTAGCAGGTGAGTGGATGTCTCGTAGGACACTTCGAGGCTGTAGGGATTAAACCGGCCATGACGGATCCTCTCTGCATTAATAATAATATTAGTAATTAATACTCGAGTAATGTGGGTCAGCTGAGACGGTATCATCAGAAATCCAGTCCTGTGGTCAGGAGACTGCCGGCTGATAAATACTTCCCTCCACACATGATGGAGTACGATACAGGAGGTGTGAAGAGGAAGAAAAATATTCCATTAACACCCGAGAAAAGGTCGATCAGCACCCACACATTTGTAAACCTGCTTTTTGGAGAAGCGCCGCGATAACCGGAGACATCTGCGGCGTTCAGTCACACTCGCCGCCGAAAATGATTAAAACCTCATTTCCCACGTCGCCTCGTGTGTGAGCAAACATCATCTGCGCTGTTGTGATCGCGCTGGAGAGGAAACTTATTTTTCAAACACTAAAGGAAGTCTCCAGCTGTGACGAGCGTCTCTGTTTGGCAATTAAAATATCCTGATGTTGGTGCTTTTTCATCCCTGCGAGCCGCGTGCTGCGGCGAAGCCCTCCACCTCCGTCGCACGAGATCAGTGGAATTAATTGGTGAAATTTGTAAGATATCGTGGATTTCTGCTCAGTCAATATGTTGTATCGGAGGCAGCAGATGTTCCTTATGTTCTCCGCGTTCGCTGTGGAATAAACATGAAAACTCTCCTCGCTGAAAACACTCTTCCCGGCTCCTGACTAGCACGGAGAGCCGAGCAGTTTGATTTAATTTGAATGTTTTAAATATCTTCCTCAGATACTCTCGCACCGTAATTCATCATCTGTGAGGCTCAGTTCATTTCAGAGAAATATTCTCAACTCAAGTGATGCAATTGAGTCTTTTTCGGTGTCTCCACTCAGCTCGGCCATCTTCAGGTCCTTCAGATACTTAAAAATAGTGATGGCCTACATTCCCCCGACTGATTGTCCTTCACGTAACACTGTATGCCTTCTGCTTCGTAATGTGGGTTAGACATCTACTGCAGGTGGAGACAACAGCACGTTAAACAGAACAGTCAAACTTTTGATTGAGGATTTGTTGCAGTCAATGAAAGTCTGGTTGGACAAAAGAAACAATTTAAAGATGCTACTTGTTAAACTGTGACGAGCATTTACACAAATTGTATTGACGTTTTATGATAGAAATGTTTCATCAATCAAACACGGAAATAATCAAAAGTTACATCCCGATTCACCAGAGCTGCATCATCATCATCATCTCCTCCCTGCATGCTGATGAAAGTCAGGTGAAGTCTCAAAACAGTTCTGGAGCTTCACAGCAAAACAGGGTTGCAGCATTTCCCTGAACAACTGACGTAGCTGGAGACTTGACCAAAAAATGAAGAAAACTCCATTAAAACTTTGCCGAACTCGCTGTTAGCACTTCCTGTTTGCAGTGCACTCATGGACGTACACACAATTATCACCAGATCCCTTTGATACTGAAGAAAAATCTTAAAAACAGGATTTTTCTCAGGCAAGTTCTGCACATGTCAGGATTTCTAAGTGGATTTATAGAGTCATCGTCTCCTCCCCCCCCGACGTCAAACATGGTTGCATCAAAGCAAAACAGTGTTGCAGCATTCTGCTCGGAACAGAATATTAAAAAAACATCAGATGTCTCCACACAGCTCGTCCGGTGTAATCCGAGTCTTAAAAATACCCCAACTGACCCGAAAAGACGTTATTTACACCCTTATTTTAAGCTTCGCTGTAGCTGCTGAGCTAAAAGTGTTAGCGTGCACGCTGTCTGAAGAGTGTGCACGAGGTTAAATTAGATCTCAGGGCTTCAGGAGACGAGCTGTATGGAGCCAGTTTGTGTCTTTTCTGGTTGCACTGTGGTTTCAACACCTGTTCAAAAGGTAACAAGACTTCCTGCGGGGAATCGCGAGAGTGGGCTGTGCGGTTTGGCCCCGCCGTGACTATGAAAAGCTGCAAAAAAGTCGAAGCCCACGTCGATGGCCTGGACTTGTCTCTACATTTTAAAGTTTGAATGTGTGTCTCTAGGTCAAAGTATGGCAGAGATGGTCGATGAGTTTTGCAGAGGATCTGATCTCTCTGTTGGCCCAGAGGATCTCGGTTGCCACGGTGACGGTTGTCAAGTGCACCTGACGACAGTGACTGAGACAGCTGATTTCAGAGCGATTTCAGCTGAGGATCACCTCGTCAAACTACTGCTATTTCTTCAAAATCAAAGATGATATCGGCAAAATTTTTCACCATCAAGCGGGAAAGGCCTTAAAGAACACAGACATCAAGTTTTGTGATCCTACTTTGAAAAATGTGGTAATAGGAGCGAGTTAAAAAAGGGGCAGTTTCTGCTTTTCTCCGAAAATCCTCTTCCCGTTTAACATTGGGGCTTATGGGGCAGTTGCTGGAGTTTGTGTCGGTTAGACGCAGATAATTCAAAAACCGTACATCCTCCCGATAAAGTGGACACGTTGCCAGACAGAAGACAAGTGTGGCTACGTTCTTGGAAAATATCACTATTGTAGTGTGAAATCTGTGGCTAGGATCGTCATCTAAAGAAAATGTTTAGACTGAGACTGAGATGTACTCAGGAAGCTCGAGGTGTGAGTCCTTATTTTTGTGAATTAAAGTATAAAAAGCAGCACAGGGAGGAAGAAATGAAGAGGCTCCTCTAGTCTTTGCTCTGACTTTTGTATTTTCCTGAATTGAAGACCAAACTGAAGCTCTCTGGCGCCCACAGAAACAAGAAACCATCATCACTTGGCAGAATCGGGCCGATCAAAGTAAACATGGACGTAAAGGCCCTGAGAGAACTGACCAGGCTGGACATGTTGGCGAAGTCGCGGTGCCTCAGCGTTGTGATGAAGTTGTCCATCAGCCGGAGCTCGGCCGTCTGCCGGTCGATGTTGGGCGGGACGAAGAGGAGGCCCGTCTTGGCACAGAGCACCGTGTAGGACGGCAGCAGGTTCTGGCAGGTGCACCGCTTCGGACACAGCATGGAGGAGGTGCCGGAGGGGAGGATGAAGAGGAGGAGGAGGAGGAGGAGGAGAGGGCAGACCAGCGAGGGGACGACATCCATGGCTACTGTCCTGCTGCAACACACAGAGAGACACCACAGAAGAAGTCAGTTAAACATCTGGCAGGGGATGAAGATGATCTCCAAACTTTTAAAGCAGATAAAGACAGGAAACAAGGATGAATTAACGTCCAGAGTTCGTTGGTGCAGCCTTTTTTTTCCTGCTGAGTCAGCGGGTTCGGGGTTGAGGGAAAGTAAACAGCGCTTATATCATCAATTAAGCTCGGCGCACTCCCCGTGATCACAATCTGAGGAGAACATTAAAGAACGCAAATTATCCTCCTCGGCCCGGTCGTCTGTCCCACCTCATAAACTTCATCGATGTTTTTGTGCATAAAAACGAGAGCGAGGCGACTCCTGCAGCCGAGGCAATAAAGGCAAACATTTACATTGATATTGATTTCTAACCGTTCGCTCTGTACGTTCGGCTCGGCGGGGCGCTGAATAAATTCAGACGGGGGAGGGGGAGGCGTAAAAACACGAGGGAGCAGGGTGACATATGCAAAAGGAAGGCACACACACTGTAAAACGATCATCTGAGCGACTGGAGGAAGGTCGATGGCAAAAAACAAACAGCAGAAACCCTGAAATATTCAAACGGCGCCTCCACACACAGAGCAGGAAGTGTGCACGCGTCCTCGTAACGGCGCCCGAGTGCAGGACACGAGCTAAATGTGAGGAAGTAATGGGATGAGATAAATTCAGTGGAAACGATCGGGAGTGTTCGAAAGCGAGGCGACACTCAAATGTCAGTGGGTAATTTTAGAGCGCGAAGAAGACTCGAAGGCAACAATGAGCGACAACTGGAGTCCACAGATTTGTCACATGAATGAGAATATTTCAAACCGCGCAGAAGTTCAGTGAAGCTCACGGCGAGTTTTTACCGGATCAGCGTGAGGTCGACGCTCACGACTCATCAAACGAGACTTCAGCACAGAGGAGGACGACACACACTCTCACACAGGTTGTGTTAATCCTCGACAATGTGTGTAAACGGCAGGTGCATTAAGGAAATAAAGAGTTAGATGGCTGCAGAGTGGCAGGACTTGTTTGTTGCTCAGTAACCGCTAACTGCTGCTAACTGTAGTTTCCTAATATAATCATGCTATTTTAATACCTTGTTGTCATCTAAAGTGTTAGTCAATTTTTTTTTTATATTCAAGCCCCACAAGGTGGCATTAACTACATTTCAAGTCTCTGGGAACCTCACAAGTCAACGAGTTTTCCACGACAAGTCAAATGTTTCACAATAAAAGCCTTATTTAGCAATTTATGCTAGAGGGGTTTTAATTTGAAACGGACACAGGAAGAGTTGAGTTTGTATTAACCCATTTGTGCCCAGATTTTTTTCGGAGTTGTAAGGCAGATCATTTTATCAGTTGAGTCCCTCTGAATCATGTTATGTATTTTTTTTTCCATTTTGTACAACGATTGTCGCCAGTAGTCACACAGCTTGTCACTCGGTCAAATGTCACCTAATGATAATATAGAGATGATAACAATG
Organism: Lagodon rhomboides; assembly: GCA_039737535.1. Classification (NCBI taxonomy): domain Eukaryota; kingdom Metazoa; phylum Chordata; class Actinopteri; order Spariformes; family Sparidae; genus Lagodon; species Lagodon rhomboides. The sequence continues at coordinate 1,955,321 of CM077787.1, forward strand.
ATATAGTAATAACAAAATATTAATATAGCCATAATAAATAATAACAAAAAGGTGGAGCGGGTAAAACAAAAGAAAATACGTAAACCTGTACATGGATACCGATGGATATCATCATTCCAGGAAGGCAGCTAATGATCGTGGTTCAAACCTCGGTTCCTCCTGTATAAAATTCAAACCAACAAACAGTTTGAACTGCCCATGAACAAAAAAATATTCATCCTAGGTAAAATGTTTGAGGGTAGGGTTACTCTAGAGACTTGAATGATTAAATAATTATAATATGTTTGCGGGGAAAATCATAAGAAATGTATGAAAATGACCTCTTTCCAGGAGGATTTGCAACCGCCGGAAGGAGCAGGAAGCAGATGATGTCATGCGACAGGAAGCACTTGGAAACGATTTTTTATAAATCAAAACCTTTGTCCAAGTTGTCTACTAGCATATAAGTGGAAAAAGTTGCATGAGCACCTTTGAGATTTTTTATTGTGAGTTGAAAATGACAGTGATACACTTTGGCAACAGTTGTTGCCAAAGTGTATCACTGTCTTATTTTAACAGAGCAAACGGAACCAAAACGAGGCTTCGTACTACAACATGTCCAGTTATATCAGAAATAAAAGCTCCTGTGATTATTTAGCTAAAGGACGTTACGGTATTCACACTCGAACGTCGTGCTCAAACTTCAAAACTACCATAGAATCTAAACACATCCCGTCCCGTTTCTCTAGTGCTCGAGGCCATAATGAGCTACATGGCTTCGCTTGAGCATCGTTGTGACAGACTTGTCGTGAACTGTTAGCATCATTATGTATTTTAATTGTAATCCAACTAATAATCCCATTTTTTTCCAGATGTAGCGGTAATCTGATTACGTCTTTTTTTTCTGTAACTATAACAGAATAAACTTACTTTTTTTGTATCCTAATAACGTTACATGTAGTCCGTTACTCCCCAAGTCTGGAGCTAGCCGTAGCATTATTTCTGTCTGCAGTGTGGATTATATATATGACCACCATGTTTTATCCGTCCATGTATCACCATCACATGCACTGATTTCCTGAAACACTGACGTTTCCTTGCAGTGACTCTGCAGCAGAAGTCTGGAGCCGCGTGGCGCCGCGAGTCTCAGGAACTCTGCTGCTCTGAGAACAGATTTAATTTGTTTAGTCAGGCCGGCTCAGCGTGAGAAAAATGCAAAGAAGCTCTTTTTTTTCCAGACTGCATGCACTTCTCCGTCTCCTCCATCCTTTCATCGCTCTCTCTCTCTCTCTCCCTCGACTAAAAGCACTTCTCGTTTCAATTGCATCGCTTCTTTTCTGCATCCCTCCACTTATCTTTCCGCCTGAATCCTCCCATCATCCCTCTCTCTCTCTTCTCAGCTGCTTCCTGTCATATCTCTCTCTCCTCTCCACGTTCCTCTCGTCGTTCTCTTCCTCTGTCTGAACCCTCTCTGTATCTGTTTCTCCACTTCTGTCTCAATAAGATCATTTCTTCCGCCGTCGCTCCAAATAACATCCACTTCCATCTTCCTGTTTCCGCGTTCGGATGCACATACGACCGCACGCGATGAAATGACATTCACACACGGGACGACAATGAAATATGAATGAAGGATGACGTGTTCATTTACATGTGGATTGAGTTTCATGACTTGTGTTGCTGCTTCATCCAATTTCCCCACTTCTAAAGACGGCTGGTGGTGTGGTGCATGACTGATATTTGACTTACGCCTCTAAAAAATTATTAAATATCACTTTAAGTCACAAAACTGAGCAGCAGCTAGCAGCTCTGTGAGGCAGCGGGCTGAGCTAAATGCTAACGACAGACGCTGCTTTGGAGCCATGAATGTGTAGAAAACTTCTAGCAAACCACTTGGTAGATAAGAAAAATGTTTGTGAGCAGCTGGTGGTGCTAGAAAAAGTCAGTAGCACCATTTTTATACCAGAATTAACCTCACGTGCAGGTTTGTTAACAGCGATTGAGTGCTTTCCATCATCAGGAGATGAGTTTGCCCAAATGTGACATCACAAATGGACCATAAAACAGAAAGCAACAGCTCATATACGTCATCAGACTTCATCAAGAAGACTTTAAACTTGTTTTTAAAGGTCTTAATCAGTTATATTCTGAATTAGACACATCGTTTTATCTAAGGTGATAATCAAAGTAGGGTCCTGACAGCGAGGTCAATTTGATGGTGGTTTTAAAACAATGTTTTGCTTCAGTCTCTCTTCCAAACTCAGCACCAACTGAACAATGTTTGAGCAGATACGGATTGAAAAGAACTTAAACATACGCCTGATCATCGCACAAGAAAACAGGCAATCGGTCGTGATGACTGCAGAGTCATCGGACTCGGGAATGACAGCAGATTGTTCAGCCAGCGGCCAGATGTTTGTGGGTTTTCTGTCCAGTGCCGAAGGTGTTTAGGATCCATCCTGAGGGGGACACAACAGTTTATGGCAGTTCAGTCTGGACCTCGCCATGCATGCTGCCTCACAGCACAAGAAGGTCCTCGGTTCAAATCCTGACTGGAGCACAAGGCCTTTCCGTGTGGAGTCTGCATGATGTCCCCCTGCAAACGTGTGTTTCCATGTGCAATATGTTGATTCTGACAAAGGCACTGGTTTAAATCTGGAGCTGGTGTCCGGCTGGATTAACGCAGAGAACCAGTTTACTAAGTTGTACATGTTTGATTGTATGTGAAGAGATTTGTAGGCGGGTCTCAGAACGGGGACGTCAGCTTCCTGTGCTGGAGCCAGAAGTTATTCACAGTTAGAGACAAACGCAGGTTGTTCCTGTTCGGACTGGTTGAAACAACTAATTCAGCCAGCATGAAACATGTTAACTGCTCCTCACAAACACTTGCTGCTGACAGGAAAGTATAAAAAGCAAGTAAGTGGACTTTAAATTCACATGGAGCCAGTTTAACTACATGAACAGGGCGAGGAGGTGAACCAGTGAGAGGATGTTTACTGCTCATAGACAGAAACAACACATCTGATTAACACCGTCTGTCACCTTCACATCTGCACACAGAGAGCAGCAGAAGACTGAAGCTCACAGCCGAGCTGCCAGCTAATTATTTCAGCTAATAGTCTGAGAAAAACAACAACAGCGAGGAAGAAAGAAGGAAGGAAGTCGTATTAGCAGAGAGACGCTTTTGGTCGAACTGAAGCTCTGCAGAGAGACGAGAGAAGGTGGAGAGGAGAAAATATCTGTCATTCATGTTGTAGGATTTGCAGTTTCCATCCAGTTGGTGGAGATGTTGTGCTGCGTCTTCTAGAAACGTGCACATGCAAACACAACAACACGCTCGAGGCCGCTGAGCTTCAGAGTTACCTGAAGAGAAGCAGTGACAGACAGGTGTGGAGGGAAACCGGACGGCTGAGGGAAACTCCTCGTACTGATCGACGATGGAAACGTTCTCAGCTCGTTTCTGCTGTAATCACTTCCTGTAACGCCTTCATCTCCTCCACATGTCACAGGATGAAACATCACTCTGGTTCTGAATCCCACTTTTCGTCGTATTCACTTTCCCCCGTCGTTTCCTTATAACAATTTCATCTCCCGGATATCACATTCATACATAACTAATTCGCGACGGCATTTTGGGAGAAACAACTTGTGTTATATTTAATACCGACGACGAGAAAGGAAACGGTAATGAAAGTATCCGCAGAGTCTGGATATTGGATTTGTGCTCCCCGACAATATCTGCTCGTGTCGACTGAACCGTGATTCATCGTTAAGGTTTAGTGAAAGCTCCAGAAAACAAAGCTGATATGACGCATGCGACAGGACGCGTTATTAGCATATAAATGGAACCAGGACCAAACAGAAAGGCCTAAAAATGTGTCGAGGTGTCCGACCCTGCAATCACTTATAAACTGGAAGTCCGTAATTCTCAACGTCCAAACCACAGATACGTCCGAGACTGACGTTTGTATCAGACGTGTCAGATCACAGTTTAAGTCAGAGCGCTGGATGTTTTAAAGGACACCTGGAGACATTTCCAGCCATTTTCGTGGTGACAAAACCGGCTATTTTTCAACAAACCATCTCCATCTGTGATTGTAGCGACCAACAGAGGTATTTTAATCCAGACCTTCTCCGAACCCTAACCAAGTGTTTTTTGTGCCTAAACCCAACCAGAGCTCAATCACAGCGAGAGAAATAGCAAATTCAACCATGGATGCCAATAAAAATACCCTACTTTTTTTTTTTTTGCTATAAAACATGACTATATAAATGAATGGATTTGAATTAATTGTCAAGTTGTAAAATTATTTATCCTTTATTCTATCCAGGAGTTGTCCAAATACAGATGAGAAGAGTTACAGGGAGTCCTGGAAAATCACAGATGAAAAGGAATGATTTTATATAAATTTATGTGAATAAATCAGATTTTGTTGGGTCAACTTGTGTTTATTATGCTCTTAGAGCTGTGTTTTTTTTTTTTTTAGAATTGTTTACCAGCATAACTATTTTGTTTGGAGGAATCGCGGTTCGATTGCTTTTCCCTGTGACCTACGTGACGTCATTTCAGCAATTTTCTACTCGTACCCACAAACTTGAATTCGTGTTCACAGGGAAGACTTCGTAGTCGTAAAAATCAAGAGTTGTACTCACAAGACTTTACACTCACAGATTTTAGATTCATACTCACATAAAAACAATCCTAACCCGAACAATTTCTCAGACTCACGTGTATGACAGCAGAATTTTGTGTACAACAATTTGATTTGACATACAAATGTTTAACATTACGAATACGAATGGTTAGAATCATGCACACATCTCTTTGATAGCTATCTTACTCCATACACAACTGGCATTATAAAAACATGATCAGTTAGTTTACACAACTTGGTTCTTGGGCTTCATATTTTGATATTCATCCATATCAATTAATCGTGCATAAAGTAGTCCCATCCACTGGGAGAAAAGGAAGATGGTGAGGCGAAAGATAAGAAGATGAGTAGACATAACATGTCCGAGACCCTTAAAATTATGATTTACTAATATAACAGATAAGTTGGCTGTTTTGGACAAATAAACAAGAAAGGTAAGCACAATAAAAGATTTCACTTTTGTGTCCCCCTCAATCCTGACATCAGATCTGCACCGCTGAATTCAACCTAAACAAATGTAAAGATACAGACACATATCCGTGGTTTTGCAGAAACGTATTTAGCTGACATTTATTCTGGAGGAGTCAGTTTGTGTCACACGCTCACAAAGAAAACAACGTTTAACAGTAAAAAGTGACGAGAGGCAGAAAGTTCACTTCGTGCGCCGCCGTGCCGCCGTGATGTCGCGTGTTTCCGTGTCGGAGGAGCAGAACGGACCGCAGCACAAGATAATCAAATCTTCTAGTTTTACTCGGTTGATTATAAAACATCTCCATGACTAAAGTTTGGATCTCTAAGAATAGACGCTGAGTCACTGAGCATGTTCAGGGACGCTCGGGGACACGGAGCTGACGGGAACAAACCGTGTTCGTCCTCATGAAGGAACACGACACCGAACGCAACAGGTCGGCTTTACTTTGTTTTCAGACGACAACGGAGACACCAGATACATCAGGCTTCAGATCCACTGCGAATAAAAAGATAATAGAGAAAAGAAAATATATAATCTGAACACATTTCTCTAATCGTTAATTCATAAGTTTGCGGCGTTAAAGTCGACAACACGTAGATAAGATTCTCTCCTCTTATCTTCATTACGGGGAAATCAATGCTAAGGTTTGATTCGATCAGAAGCAGAGAGAGGAGGAATTATCTTGTAGCTACAAAGATTAGTTTTTAAACTGTTTACAGTTACACAAGACAAAGTTTAACTACCTGATGATAATATCAGGATAAAGAATGAAACCTGAAAGCTGCCGTCACTCATGACACGCCCCTTTTCTTTTTGAAAAATCCCGCCTGATGTCATCGCGACCCAGTTATGATCCGTACGTCTGTCTGTCTGTCACAGTCGGCTCGCTGCTGCTTTTCAAATGGGATTAAAATCAATAAGAGGTGAGATCCACCAGCTGAGGAGACCGGTGGAGGATTCATTCACATTCATACAGACGATGACTGTTCCCATTCATGCCGATGACACGGTGAGTCTCTGCTGGAGCCACGTTAGCTTCGTCCGCTGAACGAGGTTACAAGTGTACGAGTAGCTGCGTGTAATCTGATCAGCTGACCTCCGGTGATGTCACTCATCGGGTCAGCACAGTGTTGAGGCTGATGAGCGATGGGGAGAAGAGAAACTGTGTGTTCGGTCTGATACGATCGTCGTCCATCAGCCTGGAAACCAAAAAAAAAAAATGGAGTCTGTTCTTTTCTTGAGCTTTATCAGATAAGAAAAGTCAATTTGTGGGAGCAGACTGTCCGAACTGTTATTATCCTCCGCTTGTTGTCAGCCGTTCTCGTCAATCACAACCGAGTTAATACTCCCAGGCACACTTCCCCCTCACACTACCGGACCTGTAAACCCACTTTAACATGTAAAATTGGCCGAGTTGGCATCAAATCAACAGAGAGCAGCCACAGCATCCACCGTCAGACACCGAGCAGCTCCGCAGGAAGACTCCCGCTTCAATAATAGATTGAGGGATTTATTTGAAGTCCAGCAAAGCAATCGTTTCCACGGGTAAACTAGAAAAAAGCACTCGGCAGAGCTCAGACGGATCCACAGCTCCGAGCTGCTGCAGCGTTAAATCTAACGTTCGCGCCGGTGTGAAGTTTGGATGAAGGGGGTCTCGAATCACGACATTTGAGCCAGTCGAGGCTCTGAAGGTGGCGCTCTCACCCAGAAGATGTAAAGTTCACAGCTGACAGGAGGGATTTGATTTGTGTGTCTTTATGTCTTTGAACGCAACACGGAGAAAACCAGGCGGGGAAAATTGCAATTTTAATTAACATCAATCAACGTCGTTCACACGGCGCACTGGTAGACGGCGTGTCATGGGAATTGTCATTTTAAATGTAAAATGTCACTTCATTTCTTCAGCTGTCAGCGTTTCGCTCGTCACACACAGCTGACAGCTCAACGCTTTAACTGTGCAGCTGTAATCAATAAACTCAGCTGCGTTCGGACCAATCAGACGAGCTCAGAGGCGACATCCTGCTCATCTGTCACGTCCTCACGTTATTGTTCATCATCGTGTTCAAAGTCTGTTGTTGCTGCAGTAATTGGAAAGTTTTAAATGATTGACAATAAGCGCAGATTGATTACGTGAAAACGGCGTCACCATTCAGAATCCCATCGTCCCACCGGTCATTTCTAATCAGACTAATGCAGAACCGGGCTGATCGGTTCATTCAAACCACCATCACACTGGACGATGACGACGAGTGTGAAGGTGATCGGAGGAGCGGCTGTCGTACAGACGGACGGTGACTCCTGACATATTCATTTTTTGTTCTTGAGTGGTCGTAGCAATTAATTCCAGCAGCACAGCAGGAAGTCAGGTGACACAGTATTGGTGATGTGATCCTATAACACAATGAAAAGACAGTTCTTACTCTCTATTTTAGTTTAGACGGGTGTGGAAACCGACCTTTCAAATTTAAAAACAAAACCGAACAATATAAATGTCTTTTCTGTCGGTCAAATGTTTTTACGAGGCCTGAATTTCTTTCTTTCTGACACTACTAAAAATAATGGTTCTTCAAAAGGCTCTCTGGTTCTTTAAAGAACCTTTTTATATAGGTGATGGTTCTTCACAGACTTTATGTGGTTCTTTAAAGTACTAAAGGTTCTTCATCTTTATTGGAGTTATTTGCTGGCATGTAACAGCATGAAATTAGAGCTGCGACTAACTATTTTCATTAATCGATTAATCTGCAGATTATTTTCTCATTAAGACCCAGAAATGAAGCAAATTCTTAGATTTTACTTGTTTTTTTGCTTAAAAATTACTCAGACGATTATTAAGTCCTGTTATCAGAATAGTTGTCAATACATTTTCTGTTGATCAGCTGATCGTTGTAGCTCCAAACACCTCTGATTGTTTGGGCTGGTTGGCTGACTGACTGTGGAAACAAATAAATGCAAGAAATGTCCAACAGATAAATAAATACAATAAATATCAAGCATGAATTTATGACTATCTAATGTGTTCTTTGACCTGATCTACTTGTTTATTGTCCAGTTACACTGATGATGATTTCAAATAATTTCTTTTCACCATTTATGGTGCCTCAAAGAACCACTGATGGTTCTTTGAGGCACCTTTGAGGGTTCTTTAAAGAACCGTTTGCAGGAATGGTTCTTCAAAGAACCTCTTGCTAAAAGGTTCTTTGTGGAACTAAAAATGGTTCCTCTATAGCATCACTCCGAAGAACCATTTGTGGTTCCAGTTAGCACCTTTATTTCTCTGACACCAGAGCAGCTTATTTAGACTGAAACCTGCGTTCTCAATAGTTTTGGCACCAAACGGTCCAAACTCTGATGTTTCCTCTCTGCCAAGAAAAAACACTCACTCCTTGTTTTTGTGAGATGGATTTGGCTCAGACGTGCTCAGAGTTTGAAATAAGCCAAGTCAGTGTTGTCAGAGTTCGCATGTTGGTCATCAGCATCTTCAACCCTCAGAAATCCTCAATGTAATCGACTAGATCATCTAAGATAATGTAAAACTGAAGGTAAGACGGGTACAGTCGACAGTCTGGTGTTTTTCTGTAGCTTCACTGATGCAGACAGAAGACAGTTGTCAAGTTTCTGTTTCATGTTTTGGTTTTGTTAGGTCACTTCCTGTTTTATTTTGTAGTCCATGTTTTCCTTGTCTTGTCCTCCCTGTCACTGTTCTGTTTGATGACCTGCACCCGTCCTCATGTCACGTGTCTCACCTGTGTCTTGTTCCCTCATTTGTCTCTTGGTATTTAAGTCCTGGTTTTTGTTCAGTCTTTGTTGGATCATTGTCTTGTGTTGTCACGTCACGTCACGTCACGTCTCGTCATGTCGCCTTGTTTTTTTGATCTTGGAGATATTTAAATATTATTTGAATCCCTACAACCTCAGTCTGCTGTCCATGCATCTGGGTCCTTCTGCAACATCACCTGCTACCTTTTGACAACTGTGATGTCTCTTGATGTGTCAGATTATTTATATATTATTATAAATGTGGGTGTTTCCATGCTCGTTGTGTGTTGTTCTAAAGGATCGATCCAGCATGTTTGCAGTGTGTCGAGGTGAAAGTTGTAACTCTTTCAAACACAGAAAAGTCCTCAGTTGTATGAATATAGTCGATATTAACATACATTTGTGTACAACAACAGATATTTTAGGTGTTAAATGACACATTTCCTGAGTGTCTTTACAGAAACATCACTGCAGTGAGGAGCTCTGAGGTCAAATCACCAAACAAGAGTCAGTGAACTGATTCATTTCTGCTCAAAACATCAAAAGCTGACAAAAACCTGAGAGCTGAAATATTTGTTCTTCTTCTAACTATCATAAACCGTCATAACCGTCACATCCTCCAACCTACACCGCAGACACGCGAACACAAAGCTGACGGCGTGCCATCATTGTCGCCGCTCGTCCCTCTGCGGTAATGGATGTCATTCATATTAATGGCACTGCGGTCAGTATCAATCACCGTCCGGCAGCTCTGCTGGCTGCGAGCGCCGCTCACCAGCAGCGAGGACGCCGTCTCAAAGGCTCGGAAAGATCAAAGTCAAATAAAACTCCAGCTCGCCTTTCATAAAAATTCAATTTAATAAGCCTTTGATCACATCGCACTCCTCCAAATCAATGATTACTTGGCTTTTGTCCAGAGAGCTCCCTGTGTTTGCTGCCGTTTGATCACAGGATTGGAGGCAATCAGTGATTAGCCGTGTTGGAGAGGAGAATAACGTGTTGGAAGTTTACCGTTTGGCTCGGCCGTGAAAAGCATCCACAGCCTGAATTCTGATTCATGTTGGAGTGCTTCTCAGTAACACCGGACCGACTCCAGTCTCAGATATTTGGACAAATCTTCACAGCTCCACTGGAACTACAAGAGATTTATTGAGCTAATAATCAAGCAGAAGAAGGGTTTGGTAACTTTTCAAAGGCCAAGTGTGCGTTGTATCGCGTACTGAAAGCGGTACAGACTTTTTGTAGATTTAATTTCCAAAATGACATCCAGAAACCATTAGGAAATATAAGATATAATGACGATCATCAATCATATTTATTGCCTTTATTTAAAAGCTTCACTCGCACCCATTAAATCCACTTTACTCTCTAGTGTTGATGAGACAAAGAGCCTCTTGTTCACATGCTAACAGGCTAATCTGAGTTTACTGGAGCTGCACACAGTCGACAACAACAACAACAACAACAAGCTCTTTCCACATCCTGTTCACGACTAAACCTCAGATTGATCTCTAGCACACTTTATTTATGAACCAGTTTGGCCCTCGGAGCTGCATTTCTTCATTTTTTGTGATCTTTCGTGTCCTCTCAGCCTCACCAGCTCCTCTTTTCTCCACTGGATTGAGTTGAAATTTGTCCTGAACCTCCAAAAACTCTTAACTAGTTTAGAAGTTATTTGGTCTTGCTTCTATCTTTGTGTGATACCTATTGAGCCTGTTTTTCATTGGGTTTAGTCAATATTCAAGTTAGTAGCACATCGGATGACGTCTTGTCCCACATGTCTGGATAAAATATTATTTTATTTAAAGACACACTGTGGAATTATTTCTCCCATCTAGTGGTTAAATGTTATTCTGCATCCAAACGAATACTGCTCTCTAGCGCCTCGCGTTTTCAAACGTGCGTTGCAGCCTGTTGGAACTACGGCAGGCGGGATGTGTCAAGATTCAAGAAGCTGTGACAACAACATGTCTTCAAACAGCACTTCATCAAGTTTAGTTTCGGGTGATGAGGTACGTTATTTCAAACAGACTTCAAACTGCAGCTGACGAGCGCGTCTGGCTAAGCTCCTTCTCCGTTCCACAGTCACGCTGGCTCTGAGTGAAAACGCCTTTAGCCTTATCTGTACCACGTAGAGCTTTTTGTCCCTCTCACCAGCTCATCGTTTTTTATAGAGCGGAAGGACATGGAAGCCTCCGTAGAGCTCGCCCGTCCTATGGAAATACAGAGAAGTGATTCTTCCTTCAGGAGGAGAAGTGAGATTGTTGGCAGAGATCATTTTACACCAATGAGGACTTATTTATGAACGAAGACGCTGATTTGAGCTAATAAATTACTTAAAACACGACACAGTGGACCTTTAACATCCAGTTATCGCAAGCCACAAACGTCTGACTGCACTTTGAGTCACACCGCTGGAGATTTTTATAACACCTGAGATGTTTCTAGCAGTTTTTGTGGCGTCAAAACCGGCTGTTTTTACAGAAAGTCTGAACATCTCAATCCGTGATTGTGGCAACCAAAACAGAAGTCCTATTCTAAGCCAAACCACGATGTTCTCCTGAGACTAACCAAGTGGCTTTTGTGCCTAAACCTGACCGGAGCTGAAGCACAGAAGTTGTGACGAGACAAACTTAAAGTTGGAACATAAAAACACGATCAGTTGTGCGACTGGGTTGTTTTGGAAGGTTTGTGGTCGTGTAAAACAGGAAACAAAGCAGTCTCTTCACTTCCTCTTTCCAGTTATACTGACTACGGCCACTGGAAGTCTTCGTCACCTGACCTTGAGCGAACGGACGTCATTTTGGGACACCGGCTCAAACATCTGATACCGTCGTTCTCCTTTGTGATGGATCGGCCATCAGCTGATGTAACCAGGTGCTGAGTGACAGTGTGTTCATACGCAACCACAACACACCGTCTGCGGAAATCGTCTTTTAATCGTAAAGATGAAACAGCTCCAGTTGGAATAAAGGGTTCAGTTTATGGGCATATTGCATAACTTCTCAGTTTGAATAGATCTAAAACTCACTGATGGAGAACAAAATGTATTAACTGCTAATTTAAATCACTTTTCTCATGCAGGCAGTAAAAAAAAAAAAAAAAAATACTCTGAGCCAGGAGAGAAAAGATTAGAATCTGAACTCATTTCAAGTGTAGTATTCCTCTCAGCAGCGAGGGAGGAAGTAATCTTGGTGGATTTCTAATGACGGAGTGTAATCTCAGTAGGCTGCAGGACCCCTCCGGTGTCATTATCACACCATTTGCATTTCCCAGGCTCCCCTGGGAGCAGCTCATCTCCTGAACAAACAGGAATACCATTATCACTGCCAGCCACCGGCCCAATCAGAATGAGTTAAAGTCAGAGATGATGATAGTTCACTGGTATCAATTACAGATGCTCTCACACCTCCACTGAGCAATGAAACTATTAACGCATCAGAAAAATATGAGCAGGGTGTTTTTGTGCCCTCTCACACAATTTCTGTTTATATATTACATCTTTACAAGTGTTACAGGAGATCCAAGCTCACATATTTAAACAATATCATAAAGTGGTAATCATTAAGTTTTTGTGCTTCTTCACTGTGCCGTCATCTCACAGATGGAAATAAACTGTGCGTTAAGTCACTGAGAGTCTCTGTCTTCAACTTCAGCAACTCAAAAGGACATTAAGGCCCGGTTCAGACCCGGTATAACGTCCGTCCTGACTGATCTGATCACAGCTCTTTGTACAGGTGTGATGCATTGAGGACACATTTGAGATTCGGACCACACACAGGAGCGCCTACTCAACTGACACTCACAACATCACCAGACTCCATTAACAAATGTAGTGATTTTAGGAGTTGTTGAGTTAAAACAAACTTTATGAACATTATGAAACTGTGTCTCTGACAGATTCTAACTCGTTGTGTCCTTATTGTGAATTCAGCATTAAATGTAATCCATGAAGCCAACTATTAACCACAATCTCACCAGACTCCCTTAACAAATCAGCTAATTTAAGGAGTTGTTGAGTAGCGTAAAACTTTATAATGTAGTGAAACTGAGTCTCTGACAGATTCTAACTCGTTGTGTCCTTGTTGTAAATTCAGCATTAAATCAGAAGCTGAAGTTGTTTGTCTCCTTGTACAAAGTGTCAGTTTGTGGCAGCATGTCTGTACCAGCCTGTCTGCTTCTGTGTCTAAAGTGCTAAAGTCTTACCTGCCAACACTGATCAGCTGTTTGAACACACTGTTTACACTGATGTCACCATTTACACTCCATTTATGAAAGAAGAAACATGTTATTGATCTAAACATGTCACATGTTACAAAGACACTAAACAGGAACAATATAGGCTCCTTCTTTGTCCCCGTGGAGAAAGTCCCCAGACTCCCTTTAAAAAACATGTCAATTTAGTGAGTTGTTGAGTTGGAGACACTTTATAAACTCTGTGAAACTCTGTCTCTGACTCATTCTGCATTATTTGGACCTTCTTGTAAATTCAGCAAAGTCTTTCTTTCTTTTCTTTGTGTACAAACATTGATATTTGGGCTATTTACCTCGATCTTCCAGTAAATTATTCATGTAACTGTGTGTAAGTGGAGCAACTTTAACCCAAAGTCACTTTCCTTGTTTGTGTGCACGTACTTCGTCCGATAAAGCAGATTTATTTCACCTGAGCAGATACAGTTATCGTCACAGTACAGGTTGACCTAGATCCATTTAAATAATATTCAGTGAAACACCAGAAATCTCCAGCATCCTATGTGGAAGCTCTCTTTCCCAGCATGCCTCAGGACCCCTCAGGTGACATCATCAGCCCCGTTACAGATTCCCAGCTTATCTGCAAACACGCTGCAGCACCATTACTGCTGCCAGTCACCATCCTAATCAAACAGAGGTTCAGGCGTACAGCAGGGGTGTCACACACACACACACACACACACACACACACACACACACACACACACACACACACACACACACGGATCAGTGCGTCTTGTAAACTAACGACTTGGTTGAAAGGCTGATTTGAAAGATTTCAGATTGTCCCTGATGTGACTCGAGGGGGATGTAGAATCTGTGCGCTCCCATCAGGGCGTCTGATCGTGTGTGTGTGTGTGTGTGTGTGTGTGTGTGTGTGTGTGTGTGTGTGTGTGTGTGTGTGTGTGTGTGTGTGTGTGTGTGCATCATGGCTAAGTGAAGACAATCAGAGTCATCAGTCAGATCACCTCGTCTCATCTGCGTCTCAGTGTGACTCTGGAGCAGAAGCCAGGTCACATGACACACACACACACACACACACACACACACACACACACACACACACACACACACACACACACACACACACACACAATGTCTCTATCAGTGTGTGTGTGAGTTTAACATTCAGTAACTGTACTTTTGAATGTTTTAAAGCATTATTGATGCAGTTTTTGTGTGTGTGTGTGTGTGTGTGTGTGTGTGTTTGTAGTAGACAGTCTAATTATGCATCTGACTTTGTTTGTGCGAGTCTTTAATTATGTTTCTGAATGTCACTAGTGTGTGTGTGTGTGTGTGTGTGTGTGTGTAAATGCACAATCCAATCATGTGCATGTTTTGAAGTCTGAATTTAAATAATTTTACAAGTTAAATCTGAATGTTATTGCTGTTTATACACTATTGTCTGTCTGCGTGTGTGTGTGTGTCCTTGTGCATGAGAGTGTGTGTGTGTGTGTCTTTGTGCATGAGTGTGTGTGTGTGTGTGTGTGGTTTTCTTATGGAGCCAATCATGAATAATTTTACATAATCCATGTATGAAGACTGCACCAATCAGCTCTCTGCACAGAATGAGCTTTCTGCCGGCTGTGTGTGTGTGTGTGTGTGTGTGTGTGTGTGTGTGTGTTATTGTGTGTGTTTGTGTGTGTTAGCAGTCTCATTACTAAATGCTACATGTCAGATCAAAGAAACAACATCTTAATTATTGCAGAAACCAACTTCAGATTGACATCGGTGGAGCAGACTGACGGTGAGAACGATGCATTTAATGTCTGTGTGCGACGCTCAAAACCTTCCTGACAGAAACACCTCACACATAAATTCCACCAGGTCCGGCGTTCGGTCCGTATCCGATCCAGACCGGGCTGAGTGTTGACAGCTTGATGAAGGTAAAACTAACACATTCATTGAAGAAAACATGTTGAAATATTTGAGGATTAAACTTTTGAATCTGTGTTTGGTTTGTTGGTCAGTGTAGTGACGTTACAGCTGGAGGAACATCTGTAATTTACCCACCAGGTTTTTTTTTTATAAGAAAGGGGTCCAAATAAACAAGTCGGCGCTTCAGATGGAAACAGAATCGCAGAAAGAAAAACAGCAGCAGCAGCGTCTGTAATCGCTGCAGTCTGTGATCGTGACGCTCGATCGTTACTGAAGTTGATTCGACTCGCACGTTTAAAAGTTCTGCTCTTGTTACATGGATTTTTCACTTATAAAAATAAAGCCTGTTGAACTGGATACACAATATTTTCAGGTGTGAAGAAACACACAAGTCTGAGTATTAACACACACACACACACACACACACACACACACACACCTGACACAGATAAGCATGTCTGCTCACACACACAAACACCGAGCTTATTGCTGTTCCTACAAACACAGGCGGCTGCTCGTTGTTGACAAGAGGATTACCATGTCAATAAGAAACGGCAGCAGCAGAGAGGAGGAGGAGGAGGAGGAGGAGGAGGAGGAGGAGGAGGAGGAGGAGGAAGGTGGAGATGACAGACAGGAGGACAAAGAGAACGAGTGAGAGGCAAAGGAAAGGGAAACCGAGCATCTTAGCTGATAACTCTGAGCGTCTGTGTCTCGCTGTCGCTGCTTTGTGTTACGCTGCGTCTGATTGGCTGCTGACGGCGGTTCAGGTGCATTAACATAAGCTGCTGAGGGTGTGGGGTCATTACAATATAAGAGAGGATGTGCATGACAGACAGACAAGAACGTCATTATCGGACGATTCTGGAAAAACGAGAACAAGTTAAAATTCTTGGTTTCTACGATATCGGCAAACACGGCGGCTGGATAGAGGTTAAGTTTAAGAGAACGTGAGGGATTGATGTGACAAATAAAACATGGTCAGGTATTTTCATCTTTCACCGTCGTCCAGTCAGAATCTGAATTTGGTTTCTGTACGTTGGTTTCTGTCTAAACACCTTTTGCATCGATTGATATAATATATAAGAAATTATGCGTCAAAAAGACAAAACTACTAGACTTTTGTTATGGTTACAACAATTTTCAAACCAGAGAGATCCACAAATTTACTCAGAAGTAACATCACCTGCTGGAGGTGGAAAGTCAGCAGACAAGACTAAACCGAACGTGAATGACACTTGCATCACCTCGTCTGTGAACAAGTAACAAGTGTTACTGCTGCAAGTTTGATCGCCTCAATCAGTCAAGATTTCTTTACTGTACATAAGCAAGCAAGCAACAGCTTGTTTGAATTCAGGTGAAGCTCTGAGTGAAGTCAGCACTCAGCAGAGACTCTGGTTCTGGTTCTGGTTCTCTGTCTCCTCTCTGTAACGTTACGTTCATGAAGTAAAGTCCATTTCAGAACGAAACCACCCGACATGTCACCTCCGGATCTCTGCTGCAGTCAGGCTGATCAACAGGAGTGAAGAGAAATCACCTTTTCAATCCCACAAGTTACAAAGTCATTGTCAGTAAAAGGCGTCTGGGTCACAGCAGAAAACAAAGACTGCGTTTCTTCCAACAAAAACAAGTCCACAAATAAACTTTTGCGAAAAAACCATCTCTGAACACTTTCATCCAGAAAACAAGATAAACACCTTGAACACTCTGGACATCAACTTCATCACAACTGCTTCAGATCGAAAACAAATTGTGAGCTCATCGTCTTGTTTCTTGAGTCATAAATGGAGTGATGGAGGCGATGATTAGGACTAAAGGAGGGAGGCAGAGAGAGACACTGACGCTTAAAGACGATGGACGATCATTATTTTCAGAGAACGATGCTAAACTCTACCAAAAGTGCATTTTTTTTCCAACTTCTACCTTCTTCAGCAGCCAAGATGGATTCAGGAACATACGCTCCTCCACCTGCTGCTCATCGCCTCCTCGTCATAAAATAAACATCAAGCGAGAGCTTCATGTTTTTTTCCCCCCAACTGACCGTTTTGGAGCCTCGAGTCTTTCTGTTTTCATTTTCCTTCGCGTTTGCGTCTGATTCATTTGCTGAAGGAAGAATACGTTCAGTGAAATCTGATAATAGAAGCTGCAGCGGGCAGGAAACAGTGAAGACAGTCTGACCTCCGGCTGGAACGTCGCTGCTCTTAACCGGCCTCGTCGTGGGAATCGGACCAGCCGAGGGCTCTAAACTCATTCTTGTCCTACTTTGGTTTTCTAAGCAGCCGCAGGAATCCAAACACTCTCCTCTCATCAGCTTTTATGTATTCTCTAATCAGTCCAGCTGGAAACGATTCCCCCTCCGTCCATCTTAAAATAATCTGCAATCTTTTTTTCTTCCTGGCTCTCACAGGAGAGACAAACACTTTCTGAGGCTCCTTCCTTTCGTATGTTTTCTCCACTTCTACGAAGAACTGATCTGACATTTGAGTTAAAACTGAGCAAAGTTTTTGCAGAAAGGAAAAGTTATTAAGACGTCTGCAGCTCAAACTACAGTCACGCTCTTTATGAAGGTTATACTGTTCAGGTTTTGATGAAATTGCCTCGGAGAAGCTGTTAGATTCTGGACTCTTTGATATAAAGAGGGTTTACAAAGCATTGTGGCTTGGTTCGCCTGTTTTGATCACAGATGGAGACGTTACGACTTCCCGTGGAAAATCGCCGGTTTCGGTCGCCACAGAAGCAGATGGAAAAGTCTCCAGGCCTCCTTAAAGATACCCAGCAGTGTGACTCGGGCTGCGGTCGGTCGTTTGGCAGCTTGGTTGGCTGTAATAATGTAGAATAAAGTCCGAGATCACTGTTCCCACAACAACAGGACCATTGAAGCGGACCAGCAGCGGGCGGATTTAGTATTTAGAAAAACCTCCACTGGCTCGGACGTGTCATCCTCCTCTTCCTCCTTCTAACCATAAATCCTTGATTACTGTCCTATCCACCAGTCACATCTTCATCACTTCCCTCTTTTCTCTGTTCCTGCACAACATTACAAACCTCTTCATCAACAGCAGCGCTAATCGACACTCAGAGCCTCGCGGTGTGTGTTTTTTTATGAATGCACGGAGAGTAATTATGCAAATGCGATCGTGCACATGCATGTTCATATTTACTTGTGCGTGTCTCTCGACTGAGCCGTTCACACTCAGCAGGGAACAGGTGAGAGTCGAGGAGGGAGGAGGGAGGAGGGAGGAGGGAGATGAGAGAGGAGATAAGAAAGACGGCAGGGAAGCCGACACCTCGACGCTGCTGCAGTACATCCTGTACTCACACAACACTACAGACGAGAGGAAACAGAGGCGAGAGACGGAGACGTCAACAGATGGAGAGAGATACGCGTTCAGTACGACTGCACGGTGTTTGTTTCCTCCAGGGAGGCTTTTACAACCAAACACAGAACAATTAGAATATATCAAACAGAAGAAACCGTCCGTCAATCAAGTGTTCGACTGTTTAACTCCGACGCAGGTGTGTCAGTAAATCCTGTCTGCAGGAGAGATTCCTCCTTCATGTTATTAAAGAAATCACTGCAGCCGCGAGTCGGACCAGAACAATGGTACAGTTAATATCTAAATAAGCTTCTAGTGTCACTTTGTCACGATGTTAATTCAATTACCAAGCTAATGTTAGCTACCTGCTTTAATATTAGACGAGCTTGTGAATATTCTCATTCATCCAGGTCATAGTTATCACAAGGAAATTGAATCGAACGCAACTGGATTTGGTTTTTGTCTTGAAGACGTTTCACCTCTCATCTGATCGGATTACTAATTTATTCTCGTAATATTTTGACTTTAATCTCGTAATATTATGACTTTTTTTCTCGTAATATTTTGACTTTAATCTCGTAATATTATGACTTTTTTTCTCGTAATATTTTGACTTTAATCTCGTAATATTATGACTTTTTTCTCGTAATATTTTGACTTTTTTCTCGTAATATTTTGACTTTAATCTCGTAATATGACTTTTTTCTTGTAATATTTTGACTTTAATCTCGTAATATTATGACTTTTTTCTCGTAATATTTTGACTTTATTCTCGTAATATTTTGTCTTTATTCTCGTAATATTTTGACTTTAATCTCGTAATATTATGACTTTTTTCTCGTAATATTTTGTCTTTATTCTCGTAATATTTTGTCTTTATTCTCGTAATATTTTGACTTTAATCTCGTAATATGACTTTTTTCTCGTAATATTTTGACTTTATTCTCGTAATATTTTGTCTTTTTTCTCGTAATATTTTGACTTTAATCTCGTAATATTATGACTTTTTTCTCGTAATATTTTGACTTTTTTCTCGTAATATTTTGACTTTAATCTCGTAATATGACTTTTTTCTTGTAATATTTTGACTTTAATCTCGTAATATTATGACTTTTTTCTCGTAATATTTTGACTTTATTCTCGTAATATTTTGACTTTAATCTCGTAATATTTTGACTTTTTTCTCGTAATATTTTGACTTTTTTCTCGTAATATTATGACTTTATTCTCATAATATTATGACTTTTTCTCGTAATATATTGACTTTAATCTCGTAATATTTTGACTTTAATCTCGTAATATTTTGACTTTATTCTTGTAATATTATGACTTTATTCTCGTAATATTATGACTTTAATCTCATAATATTTTGACTTTATTCTCGTAATATTTTGACTTTATTTCTCGTAATATTTTGACTTTATTCTCGTAATATTATGACTTTTTTCTCGTAATATTATGACTTTATTCTCGTAATATTTTGACTTTATTCTCGTAATATTTTGACTTTAATCTCGTAATATTATGACTTTATTCTCGTAATATTATGACTTTATTCTCGTAATATTATGACTTTATTCTCGTAATATTTTGACTTTATTCTCGTAATATTTTGACTTTATTCTCGTAATATTATGACTTTATTCTCGTAATTTGCCCTCCAAAATATTTTTTTTTTCTCTTAGTCTGGCCCTAATACTCCGTCGTAGGATAGTAATGAAGGAAAGGAAAAAATAATGATTTCAGGTCATCAAAACCAAATATATTCATTAATTAACAGTCAGATATATCAAATAATAACAATATCTATATCTATATCTCTCTCGCAATAGATAGATAGATAGATAGATAGATAGATAGATAGATAGATAGATAGATAGATAGATAGATAGATAGATAGATAGATAGATAGATAGATAGATAGATAGATAGATAGATAGATAGATAGATAGATAGATAGATAGATAGATTGGAGTGTGGGCAGGTAACAGGTGGACGGACACACTGAGGTAAAACAGACTTTTTTCCCATCCTGCCTTGCAGAGCAGCCGGTCGGGGCCTCGGAGGGTTTGTTGTTCCTAACAGGCCGACGCTGCCAGCCCTAATCAGCCTGAACAACCGGACCGCTGGCCGAGGTCCACGCAGGAGGCGAGGTCGGGACAGCTGTCACGAGAAAATGAGTCTACCAGGACGACTCGGTGGAAGTTAAGACGCCGCAGCGACCGGCGGCGAGGCCACACCGGGCGGCAGAGTGCAGCAGAGCGCTGAGAAACGACTCCGAGGCTCCTTTGTGCTTTCACACCTCCGGACTTCCACCAGGCAGAGAGCAAACATCTTCATCTGAAAATCTGATCACTTAGGTGATCATTTTCTTATTTCAATCCTTCACGCCAGGATTTGAAAGAAGTTTGGACGTTCCTAAATTCACACGCTGTCACTTTGTGGTTCATTATTTGGCCTCTGGGTTTTCTAACAAACCTGACCCGGGTCACAGAGGGCGACACAAAACACATCTTACATAAACACTGTGAAAGGATTTATTAAAATGCACATGTAGGAGGCAAATGTCGGCTTATATAACGGATTACTTGCATAGTTAACATTACTGAATTAGACTCGTTCCTCAGCCCTCCCACCATCCGAGTGTCTGTTCACCGGAACATGTCAGCCTGCAGAGACGTCATTCAGCAGAAAGTCGTGTCAGAAATGTTAAACTTCAGTTTTCGGCTGTAGAGAAAACAGTCGGAGCTTTTCCCCCCGACACATTTTTGATTTAACTTCACTCACCCAAACACAAACCCGTCATCCGTCACACCTTTACAGATCGTTTGTCTTAAAAACAATTACTCAGGTAGAAGTCAAGGTTTTCATGAAGATCACAACTTCAGACAAAAGCACAAAAGAAGAAATTAAAATGTAAAGATGTGCAGTTTGGAGGCGTATCTGTGGACGAACAACAGATCTGCAGCAGACCTGGAACCAGCTGAACTCCAGATCCAGATGTAAGAGAGTGAACGTGGTTTTGAAGACTCAGAGCTCTAGTAAACAACTAGACTGTTTAAAATAGAAGCATAAAGGGAAGATGACAGAAATAAAACACACTGGTTCCTTCGCTGCCAATCACCAAGCATAAATTCATCACATCGACTGTGTTTCTCTGTGACAGACTTCTGCTCCGTCTTGTTTTTAAAGCCTTAGTCGAGTCATTATGTGTGAAATATCCATGAGCTGCTGTCGCTGAGCACTTTGTGCACCTGAGTACTGAGGCGAATGTGCAGCCCGACATGAATAGATGCGTTTCATCTGTGCTACATTTGTTGTTCAGATACTTTCCCAGCATGCCGCCAAACAGACTGAATTTACAAAAAAATGAATGTGATGCGTTTGAATTCGCCGTACTTTAAGGAAAAACTCGTATAAAATGTTGCACGTACGCGCTGCCTGGGAAAAACACATCCCGCCAGATCAACGGATAAAAAAATGCAAACTGAAGGCCAGTCACATCCACTTAAACTCCAGTGTGACAATGACAGATTGGTGCTGCTGCTCCCTCGGCGCCTGCCTGCCTGCACAACGGGTTATTACTTTTCCCTAATGCTGCATCTGCTCGGAGCGAACAGAGCCACAGCTTCCAGACCGAGTCTCAACAGGGAAGACCGACAAAGTGGACCATCGACCATGAACAAGAACTTAACAGGAGCTTTAGTATCTTCTGTGGACGCTGGCAGATTCACAGAGGACGTCCTGGTTAGCGCGTGTTTCTGATGCAAATGTAGAGAAAGAAAAGGTGAACTCTGATCCGTGAGTCTGATTCAGGACCGTTAAGCCAAGACTTCTGGAAGTTTTTGCAGACATACGAATGGAAGACAAAGGAAATATTCACAGTGACTGAAGCTTCCATAATCCCCATGCATCCTTGAAAAACACCAGTGAAATATCCAGTTTTCTGCGGTCGGCTTGGTGGCTGCGATAACCACAACCTCCTGATGTTAAAGTCAGCTAATAAGCTAATATTAACTGCTAACACCAGCCCCTTTCAGATAGAAAAGGTGGCACATGTGCAGCAAGGTAAAGGCTGCAATGTGCCTCCTTGTCTGTCTAAAAGGGAGGTGTAATATTCCTCCTTTTCCAAACAGCCTCCACTTTTCCTCCTCTGGTAGGCGTCAACATGTGACGTGACGTGAAGCAGGAAGTTGGGCGTGAAGAGAAGCAGGGCAGTTTCTGCTTTTCTCCCAGAATCCTCTTCCCGTTTAACATTGGGGCTTATGGGGCAGTTGCTGGAGTTTGTGTCGGTTAGACGCAAATAATTCAAAAACCGTACATCCTCCCGATAAAGTGGACACGTTGCCAGACAGAAGACAAGTGTGGCTACGTTCTTGGAAAATATCACTATTGTAGTGTGAAATCTGTGGCTAGGATCGTCATCTAAAGAAACATTTTCGGAGAGTTTTTTTCAGGCTCCCCCACTCTGCCAGTTGGTGCTGCGCGAACATTCCGCAATACACACTCATTGAAAATCCTGAATTTTTTCGAAATCACTCACGATCAATTAAGGGTCACCGTTCAAAAACTAAACATCGTAGAAAGAAAGTTCAAATACAACTCAAATAGAAAAGACTTGTGCCTACATTTTAAAGTTTGAATGGTGTCTCTAGGTCAAAGTCTGCCAGAGCAGGAGATGTTTGAAAAACGGCGATGATTTTGCGACTTTTTTGACCCCGTCCCATTCATTCCTTATCGCAGTTTGTCTTCAAAATAAGAGCTTTACATTGCACCCCATCGGAGTTTAGAACTGGGTTCTTAGCGGGGGGCTTTTAGTTTGAAAGTAGCGACCGCTATTAGATCGCCGCTACAACAACAAGCGGACAACCAAGACAGCTACAGAGAGCGAGGAGACGCTAGCATCTCCCGGATCTCAGCGGCTTTCCAGCTGCTCATCTTCGTGGATGAAGTGACGAACACAATAGTAGAGGTACAAGAAATGAGACATATAAAAACAAAATGTTTGAGTCTGATATTGCTGTTGGTTTAGGTGAAATGCATGCTGGGATACGTCTCTTGCACAGACTCCTTTGTTCGAGCATACTTGGCATCATGTGGACTTCGAAGCAGATGACGCCTGGCGACTTTTAACAAGTGCAGAGAAGAGCACAGATTGAAAACTGGGCCACAGAAACTCTCTCCATCACAGCTACAGCTCATCTAATGAGCTCGTCCTCATGTTCCAGGCAACAATCAGGAGTCCTGCGAGGAAGCTGCTCAGAATAAGTTAATAAACTGACCCTTGCACCTGCAGCAGCACCTGACACCTCCGTCACAGCAGTGCGAACGCTGTTCTGACACAAACGAGGCGCGGAGTGAGTTTTTACGGAGACGACACTGTGTTATCGCCTCGGAGAACCTTTTCTCTCACCACAGATTTTAGAAAAAGGAGAAGGTGACACGCTGCCTCAAAGAGTTTCATTTCAGTTTGTTCTGATCCAGAGAGTTTAGTGTCACATTGTCTGAATGCTGTTTCACCAGGAAGAGGAGGATTGTGGGAGATAAACACACACAGCGGTGCATCGCTTTATCCACACACCATTTATTCAGCCATGCTAGTGCGAGCCAGATCTCGGTGTGTGTGTCTGCCCTGCATCACCTTTAACTGTCTCACTGACTTTTATAAATCACAGTTTAAAATCTGTTCCTGAGACGTTTCACCCTGCTGAGTGTGATTGACACGTCCGACAGGAAACACCAGCTGTCTCCTCCACTGACCCGAGATAATACATTCATCTGGTTTAGTGAACTGAGGTCTGAAGACTGATCGGTGGTTTGTAGAGGAAACTGAGAAAGTGTTGTCATTTTCTCCATCACACCGTTGTTTTGAGTCAACAAAAGCTTTTTTCTTGTGACAAACCTGAGCGAAGCATCTCAAATAAGTAATTTATTAGCTCAAATCAGCGTCTTCATTCATAAATAAGTCCTCATTGGTGTAAAATGATCTCTGCCAACAATCTCACTTCTCCTCCTGAGGGAAGAATCACACATTGTGACATGAAGCAGGAAGTTGGGCGTGAAGAGAAGCAGGGCAGTTTCTGCTTTTCTCCCAGAATCCTCTTCCCGTTTAACATTGGGGCTTATGGGGCAGTTGCTGGAGTTTGTGTCGGTTAGACGCAGATAATTCAAAAACCGTACATCCTCCCGATAAAGTGGACACGTTGCCAGACAGAAGACAAGTGTGGCTACGTTCTTGGAAAATATCACTATTGTAGTGTGAAATCTGTGGCTAGGATCGTCATCTAAAGAAACATTTTCGGAGAGTTTTTTCAGGCTCCCCCACTCTGCCAGTTGGTGCTGCGCGAACATTCCGCAATACACACTCATTGAAAATCCTGAATTTTTTTGAAATCACTCACGATCAATTAAGGGTCACCGTTCAAAAACTAAACATCGTAGAAAGAAAGTTCAAATACAAGTCAAATAGATCAGACTTGTGCCTACATTTTAAAGTTTGAATGGTGTCTCTAGGTCAAAATATGCCAGAGTAGGAGATGTTTGAAAAACGTCGATGATTTTGCGACTCTTTTGACCCCGTCCCATTCATTCCTTATGGGAAGTTTTTCATACGGAGGCTTCCATGTCCTTCCGCTCTATAAAAAACGATGAACTGGTGAGAGGGACAAAAAGCTCTACGTGGTACAGATAAGGCTAAAGGCGTTTTCACTCAGAGCCAGCGTGACTGTGGAACGGAGAAGGAGCTTAGCCAGACGCGCTCGTCAGCTGCAGTTTGAAGTCTGTTTGAAATAACGTACCTCATCACCCGAAACTAAACTTGATGAAGTGCTGTTTGAAGACATGTTGTTGTCACAGCTTCTTGAATCTTGACACATCCCGCCTGCCGTAGTTCCAACAGGCTGCAACGCACGTTTGAAAACGCGAGGCGCTAGAGAGCAGCATTCGTTTGGATGCAGAATAAAATTTAACCACTAGATGGGAGAAATAATTCCACAGTGTGTCTTTAACTTTTCAAGAGGCTTCTGAGCTTCAACGTGAATAAATATAAAACTTTTATAAGATAAAACTGGAGATGGAAACTCACCGAACACGTAGCTACTGAACCTTCAGCTCATCAGAGATGTATCAGACGAAACAAAAGTCTAACGTTAACGTACATCTGATGATCTCTCAACATGTTGCTCTACAGAGTTTGTATTTTCTCCATCACACCACTGTTCTGAGTCAACAAAAGCTTTTTTTCTTGTGACAAACCTGAGCGAAGCATCTCAGCCCAGTGGAGCTCAGCTTGATTCAACCGTTCACTCAAAGAAAAAATATTGATCAGCCAATCCAGCCGTCCAAATATTCACAGATCCATTGACAAGTCCATCCATCCATTCATCCGGCTTAACTGCCATCCATCTCCGCTCATCCATGGTATCCATCCATCCATCCCTCCATCCATCCATCCGTCTGTCTGCTGCTGAGGATGTTTGTATGGACCAGACAGGCTGATATTAAAATGCATCAGGGACCAAAACAAAAGAAACAGACAGTCTGAGAGCGAAGGAGGAAGTTTGTGTGCTGGAAACTTTGAAAAATACACGAGTCTGAAGGAGGCGGGTGGTAGGAAGTCGTCCTCCGAGGGCTCAAATGTTCGTGTTGACCGCTCATCAGTATTCCTCACCTCTCTCCTCCGGCTCTGTGTGTCAATAAAAAGCATCATCTCTTAGTCTCCTTGTTCCTTCTTCTTCTTGCTTTCGTATCCGCGTCACGCCCGCCCTTCCTCACCTTTGCTGTGCTAATGTTTCCAGGGGCGTCGGTTCGCTCTGTAAGGACTTTAGCCAAAGGCTTTTACCTCTCAGCCGCCGCGTTACAGCGATCCCACCGAGTGTGAGCGAGAGTTCAACCCCCCAAAAAACAGGTTTCATCCTAAAAAATAATGAGAACATACGCTGAGATCAAACTGTCGAACACACGGCCTGGAATATTTACCATCGTGTTACAGTGAGAGCTGAGCAGACGTGAGGAGGACGAGGGCAACGAAGACGTTCACAGGAAAGATGATACCGCTTCTGAACTTGTGTGTGTGTCATGATCTAGATTCAGGCTGTGGTATTAGTCGAGGTGAAGCAGTTTCCCTTGAAACATGTTTTGTAGCAGATAATGAAGTCAGCTGGAGGTTAGAGGGATCTGCCTGAGCCGGGTATTTAAAGTGGTTTGAGGTGAGCCGGAGGGCTCGGAACAATAAAGAGACGGAGAGGCGGACGAACCGGATTCATCCAGAACTGATATTGTGTTTATGTTGACAGTGTACAGAAACAGAAATGTGGGATGTTGTTGCTTTATACATATTTACTGTTTAAATTAGTTTTCACCCACTCGTATGTACATAATTATAAAACGCTTGTTTTAAGCTGTTTGGATATTTGAGCCCGTCCTCCTCAGAAAAACAACCTCGTAGTAAAACCATGCTGACTGTGAGGTAGATGTAGTAGGTGTCGTAGTTACAGCTGAGGAGGAGGAGGTGAGGTGATGGAGGATGAAGAGTGACAACACCTACAGGGAGTCGGACGGCGATGGAGGAGGAATTAAGGCCAGAAGTCCAATGAATTTAAATCTCATGCACTTAACACGACGTAAGTTAGTGAGGTGACTTTGTTTGGTAACAGTGATGAATGAACTGAGTCAGATGTGACGCTACGATGTGTCGCTGTCACCCTGCAGCAGCAGTAAACCTGTTTTGGGTGTCTGATCAGGTTTGAGGACGTGTTTCTGTGTAAGTACACTGGAAGTTTTTGCGTACAAACACTTAAATAAAGCAGATTCTGTTGCTGAACTTTCCCCACAGGAGGTCCTTCACCAGACAAACGATCATAATGCAGTTTGACATTAATATTATAAAACTTAAAACCAGTCGTAGCAGCTCACTGATCTCTGAATGTTGATTCACGCCTGGGTGGTTGTGACTTTTTCTACGACACGTACGTATCCTTAAATAATCTTTTTTGTAGCTGTCAGCTTCTCTTAAAGGGATATTCCGGTGTAAGTTTAATCCATGGTCTAACACACCGTGACACCGAGTAAGACTCCCCCTCGAGAGGTCAAGTTAGCTGACCGCTAGCTTAGCTAGTTTTAGCAACCTCAGAAAAGACCGCACGATAACAATACACTGCAGCTTATGTCTCCAACTAGAAACCGCCATCAAAAAGCCACAATTAATGGTGAGAACAGCAGCAAACTTCAGCAACAGTACATGTACAGTCCCAGCACACAGTACGAAGCATCAAACATCTGCTAGCTTTGCTGGATTTGTATTAAAAACACAGCTCAACTCACCCTCTCCTCCAGCAGCCTGCCTGTGTGGGGAAGCCCTGACGAGTCGATTACCGAGTGCAGTAGATTTCTGTAGCTCAAGGATGAAAATGTCTGATTATTACTCCATGGGATGCTCAGTTCTTATTATCGAGAGCTGACAGGGAAAAGAACGGAAGTAATGGAGTAATAATCAGACATTTTCATCCTTGAGCTGCAGAAATCTACTGCACTCGGAATCGACTCGTCAGGGCTTCCCCACACAGGCAGGCTGCTGGAGGAGAGGGTGAGTTGTGCTGTGTTTTTAATACAAATCCAGCAAAGCTAGCAGATGTTTGATGCTTCGTACTGTGTGCTGGGACTGTACATGTACTGTTGCTGAAGTTTGCTGCTGTTCTCACCATTAATTGTGGCTTTTTGATGGCGGTTTCTAGTTGGAGACATAAGCTGCAGTGTATTGTTATCGTGCGGTCTTTTCTGAGGTTGCTAAAACTAGCTAAGCTAGCGGTCAGCTAACTTGACCTCTCGAGGGGGAGTCTTACTCGGTGTCACGGTGTGTTAGACCATGGATTAAACTTACACCGGAATATCCCTTTAACTCGATGTTTCTGACTGAAGACTGAACACACGCTGGTGACCATCAGTACATGATGAGCTCATCACGTTCTGCAGCTGATAGACGTCAAATTAATTCTGGAGCATAAATCTCAGTAATACTTTCTTTTGTTCTACATGTGTTATTTCTGAGATCGGATCATTTACATGCGTGCGGCCGCCTCCGCTCCAAACCCCCTGATGCCATTGATTTGTAATTAAGTTGACGTCGGGGCTTCATCACTGGTGATAATGAGCCCTCATCCTCGCTGTGTCTCGTATCGGAAAGTTGGCATTTATCGCTCCGTGTCTGATTAAAAGGGATCAACATTGTTATTCGTTCCTTTTCAAAGAGCCGATATAGATTCAGTACAGGATCATTAACGTGCAGACAGCTGGAGTTCAAGCTGCCGCCACTCGAAGACGTGAAGGAAGCTGGAGCTGATGATTTATATTATTAACAGATACGAGACGCTTTTGTTTGGTTGTGTTGCAGTCGGGAGCGTCTGAGGAGACTTCAGGGCCGAGTCTCGAGGTCTCTCCGGTGGAGTTCGGGGTGTTTTCTGAGGTGAAGCGAGCTGAGGGCTGTTTGAGAGCGAGTGGTTGTTGGAGAAAGGTCTGTTTAGGTGAATTTAAGATCAGAGTGACAACAACATTTCTCCCCCTCTGGCGCTGTGGTTTCCACCTCACTGATCCGTCCCCGCTGCTCCTCCTCCTCCTCCTCCTCCTCCTCCTCCTCCTCCTCCTCCTCCTCCTTCGTACTTTCTTAATTTCATTTCTTTTTTCTTCTTCTTCTCCTCTTCTCTTCTACTTCAGCGACTCTTTGCTGTTCTCACCTTAACATCTCTGCTTCTTCACTGAAGCAGGAAACCACATCTGTGTGTGTGTGTGTGTGTGTGTGTGTGTGTGTGTGTGTGTGTGTGTGTGTTTGCCCGGGCAGCTGTGTGATTGTTGCTTCTTCTGCCTAAATTTGGAGCGTATGAATGTGTTCATGCATGTCTGTGTGTTTTGGGGGGAGCCAGACTGTTTTGCCAAAACTGCCCGAGGATGTGTGTGTGTGTGTGTGTGTGTGTGTGTGTGTGTGTGCTGTGTTTTGCCCAGTGGGTGAGTTGTGCCCAGACTGGCACAAACCCTGCAGGTTAACTATAATGCCCCGTGGACACAAACACACAAATCACATGAACACACACACACTGATGAGCTGAAGACTGTTGTGTGTGTGTGTGTGTGTGTGTGTGTGTGTGTGTGTGTGTGTGTGTGTGTGACAGTCACTGAGACAATGAGATGCTTGCTGGTCGGTTTCATGGGTAACTAAAGTCCTGAATCTGGGCCGGAGACCAACACAAAGAAACGAAACCTTCAAACTCTGCTGATGTTCCTGCAGCTGTTCAGTTACTCTTACAGCTCATTATTAAATACTTATGTTATTATTTTAATCAAAATCATGTGCAAACCCTTTTGTGCAATAAGTTTCAGAAGCCCGGAGACAGCAGACAGATAATCAGGAGAAATATTTAAACAAAACAGAGGCTTAACGTTTAAATCCTTCATTAACACGAATCCTCTGATAAGATGCATCTCAGATTTCTTAGACTCACGAGCGCAGAAGAAGTTTGTGGAGCGAGCGAGGACAGAAAAACACGAGTGTAATCGATGTCTGAGCTGCGTGAGGAGACGCATGAGCGATCGGTTCGGCTTTAACGGATCGGTTCGTGCTCCTCGGACCGTCTCAGGTCGCCGTGAGCCTGAAGCTCGCAGGTGTGTTCGGCCTCGATATGTAAAGTAGACACCCGTCTTTCTGTCCGGGCAGTTATTTTCTATCTAATATGATGAAGTTATCATCTTCTGTTTGTTTAATTTAAAGTCACTGGTGCTCATTAAAGTTCAGTCACAGAGAATTGGGAGCTGTTGTCGTGACAAACGGCTCTTTTAAGATTTCACCCTCAGGGATAAATAAAGAATCTATCAATCGTTCTATATTCCATAAATAAAGTAAAAGTTTTGTCTCCGTGCTTTTGCTTTCTGAGGGAAGCTAATTAAGCGTGATTTGTTATTAGCAGGTTATTACCAGAGGCAGACAGCGACGTGTGCTGAGTCAGAGCTGAAGCCACCAGCATGTTTCCAGGCTCAGAAAGTCATCCTGCTGTTATTTAAGAAAAGTAAAGCAAACTATGGAACTGGCACACTGAAGTCAAAAGGTGCCCACTACAGGACGATATGGATAAAAGATCCTTCAGATTTCACTACATTTCTGTTTTTAACCTTTTCTTTATTGTTTTTTTTACTGCTTTTAGTGGACTTTTACATCAGGAGGTGGTGTTATCACAGCATCTTTCAGCCACCCGACACCACCTCAAGGAGGAGAGGAAGAAATCTGGGATGTTAGCCGCCATGCTAACCCTGCTTGGATTAAAGGCTGCTCACGGCTAATGTCCAGTCGCAGGGAAACGAAATGGACAAACAGGTTGACATGTACCAGATTGTGCGATCATATTCATGCTTTTTAGTGGACTTTCACATCAGGAGGTGGTGTTATCACAAGCTACAAGGCTGTCAAACGGACGACTGCAGTTCAAGTTAGTGGGGAAATGTCATGGCTAGCTCTCACAGGAAGTCGGACCTCCTCCAGGCGCTTCTGTGGGGACCAAAACGGGTATTTTAAGACAAACCATGACGTCTAAAACAGAGCATAAGCAGAGCGTCATGCCGAGAGAAACAGAAAAAGGAGCTGAAACATATAGGACATTGAACTTATGGTTGGTTTTGCAGAAACGTACTCAGAGTAGCTAACATTTAGTTTGGTGATGGGATTGCTCAGACTGGACCCGTCTCCACCACAACATCCCAGATCAGGCTGTGGTGCTACATGGGTTGACCAGTTCTGCAGGACGAGCTCGAGGTGGACTGTGTTCTCACGTCGTTGATGCTTGGAGCTCAAAGACGGTGTTTACCTCAGCATTATCTCCTGGGTGTGTAGGTGTTTATGTAAAAGCCTGAATAACTCCATATTTTCTCTGTTTGTGCAGCATGAAGGACTAAAACCTCTCTGCTGCTTCTGTAACGCCGTGTTGCATAACGACGGATAAATCACCTTGAATCTCTGAAGCTAATACTAAAGAAGATGCCGTGTACGAGACAGGAAAACATCACGCAGCTCACTTTTTTGTCTATTCAAGCCGGCGACTGTCGAAACACGTTGTTTAAATGGAAAACAAAGAATCCGTCCTCGTCCTTGAGAAGCTGTTATGTGATCTGCTCGAATGAGACGGAGACGCTTCCTCTGACATCCTTTCAATCTCGTTAACTCTTCTGACAGTTTATACTGTGTGTGAATGGACTTTAATGGATGTATAGAAAGTGTGTGTGTGTGTGTGTGTGTGAGTGTGTGAGTGAGTGTGTGTGAGAGAGAGCATCCTTGTGTTCTGTGATCAGCAGTGTAAATATGAGTGAGAGGGACAGCTGTGTTTGAACAGCCAGGCCCTGAAGCTCAAACACACACACACACACACACACACACACACACACACACACACACACACACACACACACACACACACACACACACACACACACGCCGCCGTCACTGCAGCTTCACTCGTGTATCTGCAGAGATCCAACCTGGCAGAGCGAGAGGGCAGAGCTGGCATGACAAGGTGAAACAGAGGACACACAGGTTGGTATACACACACACACACACACACACACACACACACACACACACACACACACACACACACACACACACACACACACACACACCTTCTTTCTCTTTATCACATAAAACCTACGTTTTAATGCACAGTGATGCACAAACTCACTCTTTTATGAACACTCTTAAAATGACCTAATAGAGCAACACACACACACACACACACACACACACACACACACACACACACCCTCAGCCCATTACCATGTTTCCATTATAAAGCCCTCTTAACCCGAGGCGACCTTTAGCGCTTCAAACCGAGCCATCAGTCGACTCGTCAGCGGGTCAGTTCGTTAAGACTCCACCTCGTTATCTCTAACGAGGCTCCGTGACCTCACCGACCTCGCAGAGCTAACGGCTCTCTGGGAGGATGCACAGCTTCCACTTCCCAGGGGCGCTTAGAAGCAGGAAGCAGGTAAAAATCCAATTCATGGATTCAATAACAAAGGAGTCGGTTTGATCTGACGTCCGTCTGCAGAGAGGTCAGAGGTCACAGACACCCGGCAGGTGAGCGCTTTCATCTGATGTCTCATATCTTCACAGAATCTACGTTCACATCTTGAGGTGGAAATCATTTTTTAAGCTAAGGCAGCTTCAGTGGATGTTAGTTCTCAGGCGAAGCTTCAGGTTGAGGCTCAAATAACAGAATTAGTGATGAATTGAGTTCTGGCTGGGAGTTTAATTAAACGGCTCTGCAGGTCTGCTGCTCTGAATTATTCCAATCATCCATCCTTCATCTTTATTATCAGGAATCATACCGCAAATACATCACAAATAAAGATGCATTTAACAGTTGGAACAAGTTAAAAAACAACTTAAGGTTCAAGTTCTAGTTATATTTATTGTCTCCAAGGGACAAAATACGGTTAAAATACGTTTGTTGCTTAAGTAACTTTACTCAGTAATGATATTTATGTGATGTAACTTCACTATATTAAGTTAAATCAGCTCACTGTTGACGTTTGGTTTCACTCCGGACATGCACAACCTTCTCCTGGGTGAGTAAGTCAGTACGGTTTTCAATTATAAAACATCTCCGGGCGTCACAGAGCAGAACGGTTCACCAGACTGCAGCACGGTGACACTTAGAGAAGAGAAATCTCTTCAGCTGCGACTCGTACGACCCAGGAGAGTTCGCTGCTCTTACTCCCAGAGGAGGAGACTCTTCCACAGCCTGGGACCAGGACAGCGAGAACATCTCCCTCGTGTTTTCAGCAGAGAGCGAGGTGCAACTAAAATCACTGAAATACTCTGGAGCAACATCATTCAAAGCCTCCTGTGTTTGTTTCCTCCTTACGTGGACTTTACTCTTCATGCTACATCACCAGACTTCCTCCTTGGAGGCTGCAATAGTCACTAAAGCCACCAGAGGTCACTGCCGAACATGAAATGTAAATATGGGTCGTAATAAGCTACTTGCTGTGCGGCTACTGAGCTAACTAGCAAATGTTAGCAGGCGTTAACAAGCGAAGAATCACTTTCCGCTTCTCCGTCTTTGCTAACAGATGCTACACTGACAGCGTACAGATTGTGACGTGCAGTCATTACTGCTAAAGTCTTAATGTGTCCATCACTGCAGTCAATATCTTATGTTTCACAGAAACTAGCGACGTGCTCATTAACTCGAGACTGTCAGTAAACTCATCCAAACTTTAACTCAGCTGCTGAACAATCAGTCATCAAGCTGTTAGCTTAAAGCAGCAGCTGTGGCTCAGGAGCTGCAGCAGCTTGTCCACACCGAACACAAGCGTCAGATAAAGTTTTCAAGAAAGTGATGAAAAATACTGATTAATTAGTCACAAGTCCGTCGAACATGGAGAGCAGAAACAGACCCAACCGGGAGGAAAACGAGCGAGAGAACAAAGAAGTAACATAAAAAGTTACAGGAGAGAAAATCAGTGTTTTCTCTACAATAGCGGCGCTGAACTCCCTCGTGACTGTGTGAATTACAGCCTCCTGAAAAGACTCATTAAACCTGAGTGAGCCGCTGCTTCACAATGTGTGTGCGTTTGTTAACCGCCGTCATAAAGGTCTGATTGAGTTCTACAAAGGCATGTAATCATATACCGCCGGGCCTGAATCGCAGCACACCTGGAGTAGATGGCGAGCCTGCACACACATGCATGCATCCTATACACCCCATTATTGTCCATTCATCACCGGCCCGGCCCATTGTGCTCGGCGCCGCGTGGTAATTGCTATGTGCAGCTGGGAGAGAGAGTCTTAATGATGAGTGTGTGCCTACACATTCGCTAAAACACTTAGTGGAGATGCATCCTGTGTCTCTGTGTGTGTGTGTGTGTGTGTGTAATCCCTGAAAGCATTTGCATTCTTTACCATTAGTCTTTTTTAAAAATGTTCATGCAGTGCACACGCTTGTGCGTCTCGCGAGATGTTGGGCCTGTATAGAAAACATATGGTCTTTAATTACAGTTCAAAGTCGATGCAGCTGTCACAGAAATGGTTTAGAATAATGGACAGATTCAGAAGAAGGAGGAGGAGACGGAGAGCTGGTTCATATCCATCCTGGCTGATCTGACAACGCTAAATACAAACGCTAACGAGAGGAGGTGAAGGTTGTTCAGGTGACAGATCGCCAACGAAACAAGAAGTCGACAACAACAACCGGCAGAATGGATTACACACTGTCTCATCGGCTTGCTTACTTTACTAGTAACCGTAATATCATCAAAAATCACAGTTTTTTGAGAGTTGTTGAGTGAGAAGAAACTTAACAAACTTTGTGAAACACTAGCCGTTTTTATTCTGGGCAGTAAGCCACCAATCTGCCGTCCTTTTGGTGGCTCGCTCTGTGGATTTAGACAGAAGGCGGTAAACTGGTGGTCTGTTTTGTTCCACCAGTTTTGCCCCTCGGAGGGTAACGCTACACTTATTTGCGCCTCCATTGCTGTAAATCCGAGGCGGCAATGTGGTGGCAAATGCTGAGCTGGGCGGAGGTGTGGATGACGTGCACTGCTGCGCACCCACAGCCGGGAGTTTTAAAACCAGGAAACAGCTGATCACAGCAGTCAGTTCGTCACTTCATCCACCAAGATGAGCAGCTGGAAAGCCGCTGAGATCCGGGAGATGCTAGCGTCTCCTCGCTCTCTGTAGCTGTCTTGGTTGTCCGCTTGTTGTTGTAGCGGCGAGCTAATAGCGGTCGCTACTTTCAAATTAAAAGCCCCCCGCTAAGAACCCAGTTCTAAACTCTGATGGGGTGCAATGTAAAGCTCTTATTTTGAAGGAAAACTGCGAAAAACTGTCCCATAAGGAATGAATGGGACGGGGTCAAAAAAGTCGCAAAATCATCAACGTTTTTCAAACATCTCCTGCTCTGGCAGACTTTGACCTAGAGACACCATTCAAACTTTAAAATGTAGGCACAAGTCTTATCTATTTGAGTTGTATTTGAACTTTCTTTCTACGATGTTTAGTTTTTGAACGGTGACCCTTAATTGATCGTGAGTGATTTCGAAAAATTCAGAAAAATTCAGGATTTTCAATGAGTGTGTATTGCGGAATGTTCGCGCAGCACCAACTGGCAGAGTGGGGGAGCCTGAAAAAAACTCTCCGAAAATGTTTCTTTAGATGACGATCCTAGCCACAGATTTCACACTACAATAGTGATATTTTCCAAGAACGTAGCCACACTTGTCTTCTGTCTGGCAACGTGTCCACTTTATCGGGAGGATGTACGGTTTTTGAATTATCTGCGTCTAACCGACACAAACTCCAGCAACTGCCCCATAAGCCCCAATGTTAAACGGGAAGAGGATTCTGGGAGAAAAGCAGAAACTGCCCTGCTTCTCTTCACGCCCAACTTCCTGCTTCACGTCACGTCACATGTTGACGCCGACCAGAGGAGGAAAAGTGGAGGCTGTTTGGAAAAGGAGGAATATTACACCTCCCTTTTAGACAGACAAGGAGGCACATTGCAGCCTTTACCTTGCTGCACATGTGCCACCTTTTCTATCTGAAAGGGGCTGGTGTCTCAGACAAATTCTTCTTTATTATTTGAGCCTTCTTGCAAATTCAGCAAATGTTCAACATTGACTTCTTCCCTTCTTTTTGTTAAAAATACCCTGTTGGATTTATCAACCTGGTGTTTAAGTTGTCACTGGAAGGTTAATGTCGGCTTTGACCTGTCCATGTTAATACCAGGTATGAACAGGTAAGGACAGCAATAGACAGAGAAACTTTATTATAAATCGAAAGCACTTTGTAATAACACTAATCCGTGGGAGTTTGCTTTAAGCCGCTCTGTTCTGAAACCTTGTTTGTGTGCGTGCAGCTGAAGAGGTGCATGGTGGGAAGGACGGTCAGGTCCTCGCTGCATGCTGGCGCAGAGGACACTCGGCTTTAACGCGCAGCAGGAGTAAAGAGGGAGCGGCTGCTGAACGGTGTGTGCATTTAAGTGCACCATCATTCCTAAAGTCAAGTCATCTGCTGTTTACTGCCGGCGCTGGCAGGAGGCCACAGCGAGCAGACCGGTCGCAGCCCGGCTGATGAAAATCACTGATTTATCTGACAACAAATCCCGGCATGAAAGCGGCCCCACGAGCTCCGATACGCAGCCGGCACATGTCCAGATCAATCATGTTAAACATGTTACTGACAGAAGATAAAGTCAGCCGCCGAACCAGGGCGGAGAATTACTGTATCAGGTGACAGGACATTAGATCGGACGTATTTCTTCTTCATCGCAGCGTTAGAAACTCTAGAAGTTATTTATCTGTTTCTTTAGACGACTCTCTGAGCTGGAAGTTTTGCTGCTGCATGACGATCAAGACGGCAAAAACCAAGACTGTTTACTTCTCTCACATGCAGGACAACGATTAGCACCGTTTATAATGAAGAGCTTTAAATATTATTCCACGAATAGAAAGTGTCGAGATCAACAGACATCAGGTAATTATGCTCCGTAAGAAAATAAAATATCTATAATTGGATTTTCAGTATTTTCTTAATATTTTAAATAAACTGTTGCCTCTTTATTATTTAGGTCGTTCTGAGTGCGTATTATTCTTCAGGTCCGAGCAAACTCATAACTGAAAATGAAAGAAGAAAAGCAATTAAAACTGGAACAGAATCTACTGAGCGAGACAAAAAAACACAAACACTCGAGTGAACTGACCCTGTGAATGAAAAGGCAAACTGCACAATGAGAACAAGAACAATAAATGAACAATAAGAAGAAAACAATGAGCCCTACTTAATGTCGGTAGGCTGTCCGGATGTGTGTGGGTCTGAATGCACCGTGGTTAATTACCCACAGCTTTGATTCGGCGCGCACACACACACACACACACACACACGAGGCTTTTCTGATGGTTGTTAGCTTTGTTTAAAGCCATTGTTCCTCCGCTGGTCTAATTAGACGGGAGGCTTCAGGACTGTGAAGTGGCCCGCTGAGGAGAGCCGGCTGGCCACCAGGCAGGGTGAACGAGAGGCCGGCACAGGGTGTCCTCATCGTCCCCCAAAACTTTAGATGTTACTGCTGCTGTGGTGACGGAGGGAGGCTTTACATCTGCATGTAACGACCAGCAGGGGGCGATTACACTAATGCCGTTTTCCCACCGACAGTACCAGCTCGCCTCGCCTCGACTCAGCTCGCCTTCTTTGCGTTCCCATTACTGAAATCTGGTACCTGGTACCTGCTAAAGTGGAGCTTTTTTAGTATCACCTCCGTATAAGTTCCAACCGAGCTGAGCTGATACTTCTGTGTGACGTAAGCTGGCAGCCGGCCACTGATTGGACAGAGAGCGACGCCACTTGACGACTCATGACGAGCGCGACGTCCGAGCCTGACGCCCGCTGACCTTTAAAAACTAGCATCTGCGTTCAGTCAACATAGCGATTACATGGAAGGAACAACGCGCAGGAACACGGCGTGGACCGTGGCAGAGGTGGAGACGCTCCTGAGTGTTGTCGCTGAAGACGCATCCAGAACGAGCTCGATGGTGCGACAGGAAATGAAAAGGTGGACGTGTTTTGCGTCGCCCACAGCTAGCCCTGTTTATGTGTCGCGTGGATAAGTACGTCACTGATGACGACCCGCCCACGTCTGATGACGACCCGCCCACGTTGATGACGACCCGCCACGTCTGATGACGACCCGCCCACGTCTGATGACGACCCGCCCACGTCTGATGACGACCCGCCCACGTTGAAGAGATACTAATTCTAGATGGAAACGCAACGCGTCTGAAACCAAACCAAGTAGAGCCACGCTGAGCCGAGGCGAGCTGGTACTGTCGGTGGAAAAACGGCATAAGTCTCATTCCATGGAAGCTTTTGAGAAAATGACCCGACTTCTCTCTTGATTTATTACCTAAGTAAACATGTTCCAGTCTCAGTCGCTACTTTCAAGTCTCCTTCAATACAGCAGGATGTTTGTGTTGTAAAATAGGGAACCACTTGTAGTGAAATAGATGATAAAGCGAGTATACATCAGGATATCCTCCCCAGCTCCACCCTCTGATCCAAACATGGTCTCTTTAGACAGGAAAGGGTGTAAAGCCAAACTCAAGGCTTTGAAACAGTCGTCCACAAACCAAAGGTGGACGTCACAGTAGGTCTGATGGCTGAAATTTAACTAAACTCCTGCAGCGAAGATGCATCCTCAAATATCAGGAGCACAGGTTGCTAAAGTTAGCCTAAAACCGCTAACATTAGTGGCCAGGAAATGAAACAGTGCTCTTTTTATACAGTGTGAAGTTGTGAATGAATTGGAGGGTATTGTGAAAACACCAGGCTCGAGGGTCTTGAGGGGTTGTCCCATCTCACAGGGGGATATTTCAACTAGTAACCCTCCAAGAGGGGATTGGATTGGGCCAAAGTCGGGGCAACAAAGGTATCAATGACAGCGACTCACACAGATATAAATAGGTGTTGTTCCATGATAACCAAGGTTAAACACAGAGCGGGCGCACAGTCGGCGTGGACACATTAAACAACCCTGCCAACCCCGAGACAGCATGTAGTAGATCATCCACCAAAGCAGGATACAAACACCAGACAACTTATTTAAGGTTTGGACACACTGGGCCTTTTAACAACAGCGATGTACAAATATGAGGCTGTTAATCACAGACGGGCACACCGGGGTTTTTAATAAAGGTATGGATGAGGCTATTCATCAAAGGTATGGGCACACTGGGTCCCTTTATTAAAAATGGTGCTGATGCCTGCTGGTTGCTGCGATATCAACACATTATAGGCTCTTTGTCAAAGGTGTGGACGCACGCTGAGCGGGATTGTAAAGGTAAGGCCAATTAACGCTGAAACAGTTCACTCATCTGTGTAGTTTCATTTGGAAAATCTCTTTGATTGTGTTTCAAGGTTTCATGATAATGATTTCTTTGAAACGTGTCTGAAAGCAGAAGGTAACAAAACCAGATGATGATGAAATTCTTTCTTTCTTTTTCTTTTAAACTGGCTGAGCTGCTGCATCCAGGTGAAACCTCTGATGATCAGTCACGAAGAGCGCTGCAGACCATTAGAGACGGATTTAACTTTTCTATTAAAGGTATCAGTCAGAGACAAATGATCTCTGAGAAGACCAAACCCCAAAGACTATTTATTTAATATCATCTGTCAAAGAAAAGCTGCACTTTCTGGCATTTAAGAAGCTGAAACCAGCAAAATGTTTGACACGAGTTGCCAGCTAATTCTCTTTTGATCAACTAATCGTTGCAGCTCTAAATACGCCTGAATTTACAGTCCAAGTGTTCACTGTCAGGTGATGATGTCACTTACAAGCAGTACAGTATTTTCAGATTGTTTGGCTTTGTTAGTCTGCACAGTAGCTCTGGTGATGTCTGTGTTTTTCTGTAGTTTCCCCAGTAAACACACCAACCACTTTGGCTGCTGCAGCTGTTGCAGCAGGTGTTTACAGCTCATGTTTAAAACCTGCTGTATCAGAATAACAGGAAAAACAAACATGACCAGAGCTACTGTGTGCGTTAACAGCTCGAGTCAGGCATCGAGAACGCAAGCAACAAAGGCGACCAATCACAGTAGTAGTCCTGCAAAAACGAATCGTCGCAGCTCTAAATACGCCTGATTTTACAGTCCAAGTGTTGACTGTCAGGTGATGATGTCACTTACAAGCAGTACAGTATTTTGGATCTCACAGTTCTCACAAGACTCAGATTGTTTGGCTTTGTTAATTCGCACAGTAGCTTTGGTAATGTTGGTTTTTTTATGGAGCTGTAGTTTCCCCAGTAAACACACCAACCACTTTGGCTGCTGCAGAATTACAGGAAAAACAAACATGACCAGAGCTACTGTCGAGAACGCAAGCAACAAAGGCAACCAATCAGAGTCGTAGTCCTGCAAAAACTAATCGTTGCAGCTCTAAATACGCCTGATTTTACAGTCCAAGTGTTTACTGTCACTTACAAGTAGTACAGTATTTTGGATCCCACCACAGTTCTCACAAGACCTGCGACCTCAGTCTCAGATTGTTTGGCTTTGTTTATCCGCACAGTAGCTCTGGTAATGTCTGTTTTTTTTTATGGAGCTGTAGTTTCCCCTGTAAACACACCAACCACTTTGGCTGCTGCAGCTGTTGCAGCAGGTGTTTACAGCTCATGTTTACAACCTGCTGTATCAGAATTACAGGAAAAACAAACATGACCAGAGCTACTGTCGAGAGCACAAGCAACAAAAGGCAACCAATCACAGTAGTAGTCCTGCAAAAACTAATCGTCGCAGCTCTAAATACGCCTGATTTTACAGTCCAAGTGTTTACTGTCAGGAGATGATGTCACTTACAAGCAGTACAGTATTTTGGATCCCACCACAGTTCTCACAAGACCTGCGGCCTCAGTCTCAGATTGTTTGGCTTTGTTAGTCCACACAGTAGCTCTGGTAATGTCTGTTTTTTTATGGAGCTGTAGTTTCCCCAGTAAACACACCAACCTCTTTGGCTGTATCAGAATAACAGGAAAAACAAACATGACCAGAGCTACTGTCGAGAGCACAAGCAACAAAAGGCAACCAATCACAGCAGTAGTCCTGCAAGTACTGCGGTGGGATCCATAATTACTCAGAGCTAACTTATCAACAAACAACAAATGAACAGATAATTACTGTTTGTGTGAACTCTCACACTTTAAATATTCAGAACCGAAGCCATAACCTTCAACAGCTGACTTGTATTGTTCGTTAAGACGTCTACAAACTGAATATTAGCTCCATTTAGGAGTTATTGCATTGTACTTGGCTGTTTAAGATGTTCCCGGTGTAAACACTGCATTTATTAGTTCAACTAAACTGTTCAAACTGTGAAGAAGAAGAAAACAACAGTGTCAGGGAGAGTTTATCAGGTTCTTACTGGTGTTAAGTAAACATAAGAAGGTAACGGAGCAATTATCACCTTTATCGCATGACTCCTACCTTATACGAGTATAATTATATGTTGTTTATACTGATTTAATATTGATATGCATGTATAATAAGGCCTATTATGTTTTAAGTGGCCGACCGGAATGATTCATGACTCCTTAATCAAATCCTTTGAGTCCAAATCAAATATATTCAGTCACTCAGTAGGATGGAGGAAGAAAATAAAGAAGCATTTAAGATCAAATCAACAAGAAGGTGCTTCGATTTCATTTAAACCACCTGTATTGTGTATCTTATTCATGTTTAATGCACGATCAAGGAAAGATTTAAAAAAGTTAAGGGGCTGTTTCTAAGTTCTTCAACAAGAAGCAGGAGCTCAGCAGTGTTTTTAGGAGCGAATGAAAGTTAATGAGTTGTTTATCATGTTTGGCGGGTCAGCAGCCGTCGTGATGAGGTCAGTGTCGAGGGGGAAACGAGGAGAAATCAATCTTTCCTGTCCGCTCGAGCAGCAAAAACAAAATCTGAATTTATTAATGCGACTTTATCTTTAAACGAGGAGTTCGTTTCAACCCGCCTGCGTCGATCTGTCATGGAAATTTCCACTGTCTGCTTACCTGCCCGTCCATCTGTCTACCTGTGTGTGTGTGTGTGTGTGTGTGTGTGTGTCACTGAACATACGCTCAAGGAACACACACACACACACACACACACACACACAGTCCACGCAGCAGGACACACACACACGTTGTTGTCGTGGGAAGGTCAGTCCGGCTGTGCGTTTGGACGGCGGACGGTGGCTGACAGGTGTCACGCAGCACCAGGTAATACACCTTGTTTTGTTCTCGCTCGGTCGGCTCGGCTGCACCGTCGACCTCGCGAAAACAAAGATGCAGACACACACGAGCAGGAAGTCACAGCACACACACACACACACACACACACACACACACACACACAGAGTGCACTGACAGAACTGTGTTTATTAATCAGGTGTGTGTGCGACGTGTCAGGAAACAGATCATCGACAGGTATTTCATCTTTCTTGGAAGACGGCGGGATCGACGGAGGTCGTTACATTTTAACGAGCACAGAAGAAGAAGCTCTGTGTTTTGGATTTGGGGATCAGGCACTCCTTAAGCACCTGAAATATTATTTATTTTTAATCATAAAATACACAAAATAAACATATTTTTAAACCAAAACAACCCTGGATTATCCAGCAGAACACATAAACACTGTGAGCAGCGTGTCAAAACACCGGGAATGTTTCCAACAACAGTAACTTCAGCCAGCTGTCAGCAGCTCTTAGTGTCAAATCATCAGAATATCTGTTTCCAACATGTTTAGCCTCGTCTCATGAGTCTCCTTTGAATTATCAGAAACTATAAAGTACAAAATAAAAAGCCTAGTTACAGGAGTGATGTCAGCTGATATATGAGAAATAACTGAGATGCATCAGGAGAAATCTCTCCGTTAATTAGACCACATCAGTACGTCGGACCGGCACCGCAGATCCACACAACGCTGCCGCAGAACCAAAGACAACACCGACAGAGCTGAAGAAAAGGAAACTTTCCACATCATCTCATTCAACATTTCACTAGTTCAGATTGTGAGAAGCTACCTGACGTTAGCGTTAACCCGTACACACTTGACACAGTCTCATTCAGAAACACCGAAGGTAAGAACACGGAGAGCGTATTGACTTTATTGACGGGACTGAGACGAGATGTTGATCAAGGTTAAGAACTCGTCTTACGTTTCTTCCAGGCATGAATATGAGAAATAAATAGTACTATTTCTGATAACAGGTTGAGATGGATGCATATATATAGATTCCTCTCACACTTGCTTTGATTTGTTTGCATTTCTGTGTTTTGTCATCTTTCAAATATTCTGTACGCTGAGAGGAAAATGACTCAGAGGTTCAAGTCCTGGAAACACAAACTGAGTAAACTGTGACATTGTCGCAGCTCTGAGTCAAAATATATGAGTTAATTAGAAGCTAATCGTTGCAGCACGATGTTTATAAGCTAAGAAAGATCTGTTTCAACACATGTAGGTGGAAAAACTACACATATGTAGAAAAGAAAATGAATTAAGGCTTATTTATGCTCAATGTTAGATATTGATACGAATGTTTTCTGAGTTTACTTCATCTGTATTTGTGCACGGAGGTCTAACGATGGCAGATATCTGCAGTATGAACGTATTCAATTACTGCGACATGATGTTTATACAATACTGACGAATGCAGACACTGTCCACGGTCTTTTCAGAGCATCCTTGGGTGTTACTGAACGCCGACTGCACACAATCATCATGTCCTGAGCCTGATTTCATAACATGTCTCGGCTTTCTGCAGCATCCGACTCCGTGTTCCTCCACCAGCCTTGAGTGCTGCTGAACATCCCTGAACTCAGCGACCAGGAGAGGCTGTTTTTTTCTTTTTTATTTCAAATGCTTCCTGCTCACGACTGCTTCAGCTCCCAGCAGAGACACAAACGCAACCAGAACAAATAAGAAAAGAAAATCAGGAGTTAACGCCGACAGGAAATATCAGCCTGATGTTCAACAGCAGCTTCAGCGTTTATGAGACGAGCAAAGACTCGAGTTTTCTGCAAACCACAGATACGTCCAAGGTTGAACATCACATTCACAGTATATGCTTATTATCCACCTGCAGCAGCTGGAGGTGACGGAGGAGGTGGAGGCATTATTAAAGCCAACAATGCTGCCAAACAGACGACCAGAGTTCCAGTCAGACCTCTGGGTTTCTTTCAGGGACCCTTGGAGACATTCTGAGTTTTGTGGCATGAAAACCAGATGTTTTTTTGAGGAGAGCTGCAGCGTTTGTGGTGACCGAAACAGGTATTTTAAGTCGAACCATGATGATTTGTTTTTTGTGCCTAAACCTAACCAGAGCAGAAGTACAGACGAGAGAGAAAATCCAACCTAAACAAATGAAAAGTTGCTGCATAAAGAAACGTTCTGTGGTTTTGTGGAAACTGTGCATTGATTTAACATTTATTCTGGTTGAAAAAAGGGTCCTGTGTGAAGAAGCAGTAAACAGAGCAGAGATGTATGAAGAAGAAGAAGAAGACGAAGGAGAAGAAGAAGAGGAAGAAGAAGAAGAAGAAGAAGAAGAAGAAGAAGAAGAAGAAGAAGAAGAAGGAGGAGGAGAAGAAGAAGAGGAAGAAGGAGGAGGAGGAGGAGGAGAAGAAAGAAGAAGGACGGAGGAGATGACAGAGGAAGAGGAAGAAGAAGAAGAGAAGAAGATGAGGAGAAGAAGAAGAAGAAAGAAGATGAGGAGAAGAAGAAGAGGAAGAAGAAAGAAAGAGGAGAAGAAGAAGAAGAAGACGGAGGAGGAGGAGATGACAGAAGAAGAGGAAGAAGAAGAAGAAAGGAAGATGGAGGAGAAGAAGAAGAGGAAGAAAAAGAAAGAAGAAGACGGAGGAAGAAGAAGAAAGAAGAGGAAGAAGACGGAGGAGAAGAAGAAGAAAGAAGAAGAAGAGGAAGAAGAAGAAAGAAGAAGACAGAGGAGAAGAAGAAGAAGAAGAAGGAAGAAGAAGAAGGAGATGACAGATGAATGTAAATAATCAAAGTTTCTCAGAGGAGATGTAAATAGGAAAAGTTAAAAGATGAAAAGAGGACTTTAAAAGTGTCAAGAGTGCAGAACAAGAGAAAGGAATCGATGGAGGAGAAGAAGAAAG
Organism: Lagodon rhomboides; assembly: GCA_039737535.1. NCBI lineage: Eukaryota > Metazoa > Chordata > Actinopteri > Spariformes > Sparidae > Lagodon > Lagodon rhomboides. The sequence continues at coordinate 2,000,290 of CM077787.1, forward strand.
AGGATGAAGAGAGAGAAGAAACAAAGGGAAAGATGACGCAGGGATAAAAATAGATTGTGTGCAGCGAAGCTGGCAGCTATGGAAGTGTAGTGAATTCAGCTGGATACATCAGCCCAGGTGTTGTTACTGGCCTGGAGCGACCAGCATGCACCTCTCTCTCCGTGTGTGTGTGTGTGTGTGTGTGTGTGTGTGTGTGTTTGTGCTGACGGAGAGGAAAAGTTCCCACTTAAACAACAATGAGGAAGCCCCGAGGGCCTGACCTTCCACCGCCGGATTAACTCACACCATCAACAACAAAGGCACACGGGCACACATGTAAACAGGTACACACATGTACACACACACACACACACACACACACACACACACACACACACACACACACACACACACAGACGGGCCTCCTCCAGTTCATCATCAAGCAGATTATAAGGCGATCTGGGAGGATATAAAGGGGCTTTAATGGAGAAAAGAGAGAACTTCATTGCTCTCTGCTTTGTGCCGATTATGAAAAGTTGCAGAGAAACAAAAACAAGAGGCTCGTTTCCAAACCGACCCGCTGGAGATCCATCTACTGTCTGAGGTTGCACACACGGGAACATCACACCTGCATGTGGAGCTGAACGTGAGATCCTGAACCAATCGGTGCCGATGTGCTGCTGTAACAGGCTTCACTCCTTCTGAGCTGCAGATTTCAGACCCGGCTGCTCTTCATTGTCATGCAGACGGCGTTCGGGTTCATCCCGGAGCTAATGGAGGGGTGGAGGTCAGCGCTCTGTGCCGACCCGACAATCGCCTTCTACACCGGACTGGGAAAAACATTTCTCCTCGGACCGTGTCTTTGTGCTCCTTTTTGAAAAGGGAAAAACAAAACCGTCGACACAAAACTGAAAGCAGCCTCGTCTCTAAAATATCACCGCATGTATAATTTAAACATTTGTTTTTTTCTTGTTTTAACTTCGTCTTATTTGGCTGTTAAACATTTATCCTGTTATCTTCCTGAGTGTCACGCTCTGTCAAAACTCTGCTTGTTAAAGGTGCTCCATGAATAAATAAAGTCTCAACAGAACCAAACCAGGTGAAACTGAGCTCAACCAGAAGCACTGATGACACCAGGAGCGCCGACACCGTACCGGAGCTGTGGTTGGTTTTTGTGGTGTGACCCGTCGGTTCTGGTCATCAGACATCTTCTGCTTCATCCTAATAAAGGTTTGTGTCTCCACAGTCCTGAGTCTTCTGGTTTCTTCTTTTTGAGTAACGATCACATGTTACTGCCACCTGGTGGTGCGGAGAGTTGTTTCCTCTCACGCAGGTGTTCAAGTGAAGATTTTTGACCAAATATAAACTGTATATTGATTAAAACTCAGCTCACTAGTCAGTATTTAGTTGTAGAAACTGGGGCTGATACTGAATATAAGTAATCCAGGAGAAGGTTTATAGATACATGGAAGTGATATTAATTTACAGGAAATATCAACATCTTAGTCTCAGTAGCCCCTTTTACCGCCTTGTCTGTCTAAAAGGGAGGTGTAATATTCCTCCTTTTCCAAAAACCTCCACTTTTCCTCCTCTGGTCGGCGTCAACATGTGACGTGACGTGAAGCAGGAAGTTGGGCGTGAAGAGAAGCAGGTCGAATTTGTCTTCAAAATAAGAGCTTTACATTGCACCCCATCGGAGTTTAGAACTGGGTTCTTAGCGGGGGGCTTTTAATTTGAAAGTAGCGACCGCTATTAGCTCGCCGCTACAACAACAAGCGGACAACCAAGACAGCTACAGAGAGCGAGGAGACGCTAGCATCTCCCGGATCTCAGCGGCTTTCCAGCTGCTCATCTTGGTGGATGAAGTGACGAACTGACTGCTGTGATCAGCTGTTTCCTGGTTTTAAAACTCCCGGCTGTGGGTGCGCAGCAGTGCACGTCATCCACACCTCCGCCCATCTCAGCATTTGCCACCACATTGCCGCCTCGGATTTACAGCAATGGAGGCGCAAATAAGTGTAACGTTACCCTCCGAGGGGCAAAACTGGTGGAACAAACAGACCACCAGTTTACCGCCTTCTGTCTAAATCCGCGGAGCGAGACACCAAAAGGACGGCAGATTGGTGGCTTACTGCCCAGAATAAAAACGACTAGAGTCAAGAATAACCAGTTCTGGTCTGGTCTGTTTTATTTGATAACTTTAACGAGCAGATTCAGATTATTCAGCACTGATCGTGACATCAGATGCTGTTGGGTGGTCACCGCTAACAGAGAGCTAACAGCACTGCATTTAAAAATATATATATATAATCGGCAATCAGACACAAAAATGCAGAATATGGGTCCTGACAATCGGTCTTGCCCTGGTGGAAGTCAGTAAACTTGGTAGGAATGATGAAATCTTTTTGTTTGCTTGCATATTTAACTCACATTTGTATTATTTCATGCGAAGCCACAATGAAAAGACAATGCCAAAGATGGATTACTTCCTCCTTTCTAAGCAATTGCGGAGTAAGTCAGCGTTGATGCAGCTGAGAGTAGATCCTCTGTATCTTTAGTGCATTGCATTGTGGGTCAAGACTGAAAAACAAAGTATTCACAGGAACATCTTTGAGTCTCGGAGTCGACTCAACGCCGACAACGTGAGGCTGTTTGACTGGTAACGAGCTGAACGTCTCCTCGTCTCTTCATGTGTGCTGCGAACTGTGACTTCCTCAAAGGAGCTGCTGCAGAAAGGAGGCCGACGCAGACTCGTTAAAAGCAGAGCAGAGCTGTCCATTCATGAAAGCTGCAGCTGTGTGTGTGTGTGTGTGTGTGTGTGTGTGTGTGTGTGTGTGAGAGTGTGTGTGTGTGTGTGTGAGAGTGTGTGTGTGTGTGTGTGTGTGTGTGTGTGTGTGTGTGTGTGTGTGTGTGTGTGTGTGTGTGTGTGTGTGCAGCTCAGACAGCTTCAGACGTTTCTCTGCGGAGAGACACCTGATTCTGTCACCGCTCGCTCGCTTACGTAACGGACACGAGAAGTGAATCAGCAGAAAGAGGATGAAAGAGAAACACAGGATTATCGTGTCGACATGAGAAGAAGAATATCGTCTCTGAGGAAACTGATGTTGTTGTTTCGTGTACGAGGTTGTTCTGTTGTGATGTTTTGGGCCGGAAGACAAAAGTTTTTTCGCTTTATTTGTTTGAAGTTAGTCGAGAACTGTGGTGTAAACGACATGTAAAGACATTTGTAGAAGACACGTTCATCTTCATTCAGCCAACGCTGCTCAGAAGAAGAAGAAGAAGACGGAGGAGGAGAAGAAGAAGAAGAAGAAGAAGAAGAAGAAGAAGAAGAAGAAGAAGAAGGAGAAGGAGAAGAAGAAGAAGAAGAAGAAGAAGAAGAAGGAGGAGGAGAAGAAGAAGAAGAAGAAGAAGAGAGGAGAAGGAGAGAGGAGGAGAAGAAGAGGAGGAGGAAGCAGGAAGAAGAGGAGGAGAAGAAAGAAGAAGACGGAGGAGAAGAAGAAGAAGAAGAAGAAGAAGAAGAAGAAGAAGGAGGAGGAGGAGGAGGAGGAGGAGAAGAGGAGGAAGAAGAAGGAGGAGAGGAAGAAGAAGAAGAAGAAGAAGACGGAGTGAAGAAGAAGAAGAAGACTGAGAACTGTGGCGCAGACGACGTGTAAAGACATTTGTAGAAGACACGTTCATCTTCATTCAGCCAACGCTGCTCAGAAGAAGGAAGAGAAGAAGAAGATGGAGGGAAGAAGAAGGAGGAGAGGAAGAAGAAGAAGAAGAAGACTGAGAACTGTGGTGCAGACGACGTGTAAAGACATTTGTAGAAGACACGTTCATCTTCATTCAGACTGGAAACAGATGAAAGTCACCTCTCAGAGTTGTTATTCGTCAGGACGACGGATTCATTCTCCAACGACCTCCTCCGTGTAAAAGAAGGGGCGTGATGACACTCGGCTCATTTGCAAAGACAGATACAGCGTTCGTTCGTGGTTCAATGATTATGATTCGTTTAAAGCAGACTAGCAGCAGAAATGTATCATCCACTCTGAAATATGCAAAATGTAATGTTCCTCCGTGTTCCTGAGAGATGTTTCTTTGAGGCAAAATGAAAATGATGCAATCTGTAACACTCGTTCTTTTTTTATCACATCGTTTGAAAGCGTCTCTGAGCGTTGGAGCGAGCTGAAATCTGTCACAGACTGAGATTTATAAATCTTTACATAAAGTGATTTTGTGAAAGCATCTTTTGTTTACAGCTTACTGCTCGGTGCTGACCTCTAGTGGCCAGAGTAATTATTACAGAGCAAAGGAGGAAGTAGCACAAAGACGAGGACGAGCTGAGTGGTCGGGTGAAACACTTGACTTTAACTTTAACCGATCGCGTGAAGTGTTTAGCGTGAAGAAGAAGAAGAGGAAGAAGAAGAAAGAAGAAGACAAAGGAGAAGAAGAAGAAGAAGGAAAAGAAGAAGATGAAGGAGAAGAAGAAGAAGGAGATGACAGATGAATGTAAATAATCAAAGTTTCTCAGAGGAGATGTAAATAGGAAAAGTTAAAAGATGAAACGAGGACTTGTCAAGAAGTGTCAAGAGTGCAGAACAAGAGAAAAGAATCGATGGAGGAGGAGAAGAAAGAGGATGAAGAGAGAGAAGAAACAAAGGGGAAGATGACGCAGGGATAAAAATAGATATGGAAGTGTAGTGAATTTTTTGTGAAAGCATCTTTTTACCACCATTGTTTACAGCTTACTGCTCGGTGCTGACCTCTAGTGGCCGCAGTAATTATTACAGAGCAAAGGAGGAAGTAGCACAAAGACGAGGACGAGCTGAAAAAGTGTTTAGCGTCTTTAGTTCAAGCTCCATGTTTATCCATTAGAGAGCCCAAATATCTGCTTTTATTCATCTGTCTGGGAGCTTTAACTTGAATCTAGGCGTGAGACCCTGCACGCCGCCGGTCTGAACTCTGACCGAGCTGCAGAGAGCGAAAGATAAAAAGAGACGTGGTGAACAACAGGATCAGAGAAGAAAGAGAACGAGAATCGTCCTGAAGGCCAAGAAGGCAAATGGAAACTTCGTCAACTCATTAGAGATAAAACTCTTCCAGGTACGTGTTCTCTGAAGACTTCATGACTGTCAACAGAGGCCACGTTTATCATGAGTTCAAGTTAAAACAGGATCGATTTGATCGCCATTTTCAACCACAGGAACTTTTCAGGAGCTCACAAACTTTCCTGACTTCTGACCTGAAGAACTCAGGTTTCAATTTTGGTTCCAATCCACCAAAAATGTGCTCTGGTTGCAGAAATGTATGAAAACTCTGTGAAATTGTGGCTTCACTGAACATCACAGATTCACTCGATGGTGCAGACAGGCAGAAATTGAGGCGATGTATAAGTCTCGACTCTCAAACCCACAACCTTTGAATCACTTCTCCTGCGTTTAAGCAGCAACACAAACAATGCAGCCTCTCGTCTAAACGTCCTTTATGTCAAAAAGCAAATATATCAGAGGGTTTCAGAGAGAAACACTGAATATATGAACTGTTTACGAGGGAAGAGCTGTGAGGATACAGCTCCTCTGAGCGTCAATAAATATGTGCTGGATTTATTTCTTTCATGAGACGGCAACAGTGTCTTTTTACCCCCAAAGGAGATAAAATGGAGAAATGAAAAACATCTAATAATCTGGGTTTTTGAGCAGCAGCATGTCGGCCTTTATTAAAAGCAAAACATTTGTCGTGAGAATAACCAACATCGAGATCGTCAGCAGATCATCGTTACCTCCCACACAGATGCATTTCACATTTCTGCTGATCACAGATCTGTTCACATGGGACCTGTCAGATGTATCGTAACGTTTTCCAGCTGTGTTTGTGGAGAAATAAGGTGTTTTAGGCCACGAGTGTGCAGGATCGCCAACATGGTTGAACTTTCTCTTTCCTCCCATTTGCTCTCCAACATCAAGTGAAATAAAAGTTACTGAGCAGGAAGTTACTCTACGTTTGTGCCTGAAACAAAGACGTTGGTCTCGTTACTGGTCTCTATGACCTAATCTGATTGGTTCCTCAGATGCAAACATGAACGAGGAAAAGATATTTTTGCTTCTGAGTTCACAGATCTGTTCACACGGGACCTGTCAGATGTTTCATATCGAGACACAAGTGTGCAGGAACGTACATTGCCAACATGGTTGAACTTTCTCTTTCCTCCCATTTGCTCTCCAACATCAAGTGGAATAAAAGTTACTGAGCAGGAAGTTACTCTACGTTTGTGCCTGAAACAAAGACGTTACTGGTCTCAGTGACCTAATCTGATTGGTTCCTCAGATGCAAACATGAACGAGGAAAAGATATTTTCTGCTTCTGAGTTTGTTTCTGGGACTTTAATCTGGGGACCAATCACATCCGTCTGTAGTCAGATCCTCTTTGTTCCCGCCTCCCCGTCCTCTGCACGGCAGGAAAGCGTTGAGAAAAATAATCACCGCTGCTTCGTATCTACATCTGTATCCCTGCAGACGATTGTTTCTCTACAGATGAATGTGCTGTGAAGATGCGGAGACGGAGACGGAGACGCGAAGCAGGAAACACATCTTGATAATAAATCGTCTCGCTGCTCTGCGGTTCTTCCAAGAGCCGTGAAATCAAAACCCAGAGAACACAACACCTGCACTAATAACCCACTTCACAAATTCATTGTCTCCATTGCGTTTATTAAATCCTCCTTTATTTTTCCACCACTTCACCCTCTTCTCTCTCTCTCCCTCCGTTCATTTATTCCTCCCCTGTGGTTTTCCTGTTCTAAGCGAGTGGAGATGATCGTTTTCTGTGCGCTTTAGGTCTCCGAGCGTTTGCTTCCCATTAGCAGCGAGCTAAAATCTGTCACCGACTGAGCGGCCCTTTTTGTTCAGCACGCCTGCTCCTCGCTATCGTTCAGCGCGGGAACTCACATCAGCAACCCGAAAAAAAAAAGCTTTGTGGTGCGAAGAGGCTTCTCTGATGTGGCGACGTGATGTCGGAGAGAATAGTTTCACAATGATGAGAAGCGAGAAAACAAAAGGAGACAAAATATACGAATCACGCGTGGAGATGTGAGAGAATACGCGTCGCTGGAGCAGCCGGTGTTGTTTTCAAACTTTCATATCAGAGACGAAAGAAATATATTTCTGTGTTTTAACGTCTCAAAGTTTTTAGTGTTTCTGTAAAATGTGACTGTTTTATGGAAGTCAAGAAGAAATGGAATAATAAGTGTTTCTTGATGGTTGGGGACAAAGTTAACTCACATTTTCCAATCATAATTAATTCATTAATTAGAGAAGCCTTCTGTGAAAGCAGTCAAACCTTTGTTCTCATTAACAGCTTAAAAGCCCCCAAACAGCAGGAAATGGAAAAAAAACTTTGCTGCCTTAACTTATCAATCTGAAGTGACGTGCTGATTGCACAGTTTAAAATGACACCATCTGAATATTTGTTCCATATAAAATGTCACTTTCACTTTTCCACCGGGCCAAAAACTGGAGGTGAAATCACCAGGTAACGTTGGAACATCTGGAATAACTGGAGAAGGAATAACGGAGGAGGATGGAGGACACTCTGGTGTTGTGTCAAAGTCTGTTCCCTCGCTGATGTGTGTCTCCTCTCCCGCCGAGACTTGAGACGGTTAAGAAACACACTGAAATCTTTCTTTGGACTGTAGCCAGGCTGTTAGCGTTAGCCACGATGCTAACACTGTCTTTGTGACAGGAAGACTCTGGTTGAACAGTTGCTTTTTTTTTTCCTTTTTTAATGTCTGCAGAGAAATGACACCATCTGAATATTTGTTCCATATAAAATGTCACTTTCACTTTTCCACCGGGCCAGGTGAAATCACGGCACATAGGACGTGCAGGTGTATCACCAGGTAACGTTGGAACATCTGGAATAACTGGAGAAGAAAAGGAATAACGGAGGAGGTGAAGATGGAGCGTGAACGGATGGAGGACGCTCCGGTGTTGTGTCAAAGTCTGTTCCCTCGCTGATATGTGTCTCCTCTCCCCGCCGAGACTTGAGACGGTTAAGAAACACACTGAAATCTTCTCTGTAGCCAGGCTGTTAGCGTTAGCCACGATGCTAACACTGTCTTTGTGACAGTGATAGCACAGGAAGGTTGAACAGACTGAGATGCACGAGAACTAAAACGTGATTGAAACGGTTTCTTAAATGTTTGTCTTTTCACTGGTGTGCAGAAACTAAATGTGGACGTCTCAAGCTGTTCTTCAGCGTGTTAGCAGCTGCTTACTTACAGATCCCCGCAGGCTTAATCATCCTCTGATCCACCTGATGGATTTAAGTCCAAGATTCACTCGCTTTTTACTTCTGTTTTGGTTTTTTTAGCTGCTAGCGTTTCCTCTTTCTTCACCAGCTGCTCTCCGACTGTGTCTTTCTGTTGTTGGTTGTGTAAAAGCAGATTCATAAGAGCTTCGTGATCGGCGGTCGATGAAAGTATCTGTGCTGCAAACCTGACAAAAGCTGCAGAGTTCTGTTGGTCCTGTCTTTTTCTTCACTGTTAGATAAACGACTTGTTATTGTTAAAATTGCACACAGTTATTTGATTTGATTGTTTAAAATCCCAGAGAGACACAGAACCATTTGGGTTTGTTGAGGCAAAAAAAAAACCAACAAAAACATGATGAACAACTCAGAAAAACGCTGACGCCGACGGGACGGGCGAGCATTTCTCATTACATCCGACAATAAAGCAAACAGAAACTGTCCCGAGACAGAAATTAGTATTCAATTTCTCTCCGCCGCTGATTGTTTGTGAGGATGCTTTGCTTCTGTAAATGTGATGTCGAGCCCGACACGACAGCCACAACAACAACAGAAGAGAAGCGCTCTTTTAATTCTGGCCCCTCGGAGGAAACCCTCAACAATGGCGTCGCCGTTTGTGCAGCGTCGGCTCGGAGACGGGACGAAGCTCTGGGACGCGTCTTTAACGCAGCTGAGGACCCGTTCAGGCTGATTTTCGTTCCGTGAATTGAAGCAATTGGCAGCCAAATTGCCGTTTGTGGGTTTTGTGTGAATGCGGCGCTGCTCTCCGGGGAGCAGACTCGCTGCTCCTGCATCCAAACTGTTTACCGACCGCAAAAAAAAAAAAGCAATCACAGCGTTAAAGAATGAATCCTGTGACGGTGTGACGAAGATGAGAGATGGAGAAATAAAATCCTTCCTGGATGGATGGATGGATTTTTCCTGAACCAAACCAGGAGAACAGAGTCGCACCTGAAGACGTGTCAATTAAAAATGGAAGAGCATCCTCATCATCCCCTACACTCTTAGAAATAAGGGTTCCAAAAGGGTTCTTCTACAAGGGCTGAGGTTCTACCTGGAACCATTTGCTTCTGAAAAACCCTTTCCCAAAGAAACGGCTTTTCAAGGGTTCTCGGTAACACTAACGGTTCCAGTGAGAACCGTTTTTATCCAGAGAACCCTTTAAAAACCCTTTCCTGAATAAAGGGTTTTAAAAGGGTTCTTGGTAACACTGACGGTTCCAGTGAGAACCATTTTTATTCAGAGAACCCTTTAAAAACCCTTTCCTGAATAAAGGG